>JABCKD010000102.1:0-65933 GCA_013186415.1 Fusarium sp. NRRL 66088
CCCCTCCCCTCCTTCTGGGCGTTTGATCCTTGATGGACAGAATTATCGAGACGGTCTCTAAACCGACGCCTTGAGCCAGGATCTGCGTCAATCATCAATCACGACAGCCCAGTCGGTGGGAGCACCATCAAGCCAAGGGCCAAGGGCCAAGGCCAAGCAATGACCATGACTCCATAAGGCCAAGCAACCAAGCATTGTTTTCCTTTTCTATGCCTCGCAGCCTGAGGTTCCATTCGCTCTCGCTCCCGTCGGGTCCTGGCATGCCCCGCGCAGGTCTCGCTCGCTCATAATTACGCGTATTCCCGTTCACGGCCGGACCCTTCAAGAGCCCGATCGTCCTTGTTTGCCCAATATCGAACAATCATGAACTACCTTGTGCATAAGCATAAATAAACAGTATCTGCATCATCATCATCATCATCATATACACGATACCTGCTTGATAACTATGAATAACTCTTCATCAGCATCGCCAACTCATCCCTTACAGCTTACAATAGCCCTATCCTTGTTTGGGCGAAACGCAGCGCCGACCTGACGTCAACTCATCACCGCCAGGAAACGCCATGAAACAACGTGTACATGAGTCGATGGCTTAGAGCTTTCTGATTGATGCTAAAAAATCAAGAGAAATTTGACCTTATTCTGCCTCTCCTGTTTGTCTCGTGAAGTATGTACGTAGTACGCGTAAAGTCTGCGCCCCAGACGGTCTCTTCTACCCGACACCCCGACATAGACGAACTGACCTATCATGGAGCTCCTCCTAGGTCGTCACATCATGTGCCATATCCCCTCGCCCTGTTCGTCTGCCAGGGACTGGCCTTGGCAGCGCGGCAGACCACCTCGATGGGCGGCCTTCCGAACACGCGCATAGCTCTACCTGCCGGGTTCGGATAGCCTCCGCGGGGGCGACAACGAGATGGTCGGCAGTGCATGCTCCTACCGTCAGGATAGTCTTGGTTTCAGGCGTGGAGGGCGATGTTGATGAAACGGTGAGTCTTGCACACTGATCCATTTCATGTTGCTCTAATGTAAGTGTTGTAATTGAAAGTTGGAAGTTTCTTTAATTGGCACTATCTTGCCATTGTTGGCGCCAGGGGAGAATTCCATAATGGAAAAGATACATTACGATATTTAGACAGGCCAATTATACTACCAACATCTTCAATACAAATACAACCAACGTTAGTGGAGGAATCTTAAAAGATAGATGTAGACACCCAGTAAGATATGATAAAGCACGTAGGCAACCGTAGCTCAATGGCCATTGTACATTCAATGTCCGATTTGTAGGAAGAAAATGTTACAAATTCCACGACGTGGCCTAGGGGATAGTCATTGCCCGCTCCAAGGTCATTACGAACTGATATTGATACTAGACCAGCTTGTCTCGATGAACCTCGCCCCAGCCGATGGGAACTAGCGTACAATCGCCGTAGGCTTGGGCTTGTATTGGGTTATCTATGTAGTCAGTCATTCACACTTTCACCGTCGTCACCTATCTCACACCCAAGATGTCTAGTGTCCAGTAGGTACCTTCCAGGATATCCATCTACCCAGGTAACCAAGTTGAGAATTCCTATGAAAGAATCGAGGGGAAGGTGGTTGTAAATAACTGGCAAGCTTTCTCTCGATATTACTCATATCTCTGTGTTCTTGAACGACTCGACCATCGATCCAGACAATGCAAATGCCTTGCTCCTACCACTTCCCCTCATGCTTTAACCATTAACACAGCTCAGTTCCATTATCATTATCATAAAAGTGCAACGGAACAATCATACATATAACAAGCCATCTCATGAACGGAGAGCATTCCTCTGGCAGCTCGAGCGTAGAGAATATCCCAAACTTGCAACTGGATCCGGCTTCTCCAATGGGACCTCGCCATGAACAAAGTCTAGTTTCAGCTCTTTCTCCTTCTTTATAGGCTTTGAGGCGTACAGAATATCCTCTTGGCGGTGGGTATTTAAACTCTATGGGATCGACATGGCGAGACGCTAGGGGTTGATACGTTGACTGCTCTACGTAGGTACAAGTGGATAGGCGCTGTCAAGACCATCCCCAGCGGATTTATATCGTGTGTGCCAACCGTTATGACATTTCTTGACTGCCGTAGTAATAATGTATGGTGTCTCGGAATCAGGAATTGGCTGGGAGGCTGTCGACGTGGGCCAGAGACTACTACAAGTCCTAGATGAGACCAGTCGCCAAGGTGAGTTGTAGACTTATGTTAGTAATTCCATCAATGAACACATTGAGTAAAATACGTATAGCTACAAGTCGTGATATCGGGGTCTCTTGGTTGCCCTAAAGAATAGTTACATGCGCACCCAAGGTCTAGTGTTTGTGTCCATTAATGAGACTACTGCACTGCCTACTGATCTATGAAGTTCTCATTGAGGTATAATGCCACACAGTACACGTCCAACCATTCAACTGAGCCTCATATCGATAACATACCTATATGAAGACATATTGGTAGATAGAGGGCTACTAGTTTGTGGTGGAAGAATCAAATACCCTGTCAATTCGCCTACCCTATGCCACTCCTGACACTCATCGTGAATTCGCATCTGGGATACTGGGAGTAGTTCCTGTGGTCATAATTTTGTTGTGTAAAAATAAAAAAGTACAATTTATTCCATGGTGGGCTACATAGTTGTCATTCGGTCGTGAAATGAAGGCAGGAGATGTCTGGTATAGCGGGCGGGATCTGTCGTGTCGAAGAGGACATGACTGACGAACCCTCGTCAATGCCGATCAAGTTTAATCCATAACGACATTAGAGAATCAGAAAAATTCTCTTCGACTATTATTTCCCCTTACGCATATGTACAAGTACGTGATAAACGTGCATGAAAGAGTCAAGTTGCTATCGCTCTCCTGTTCCTAGATGAAGTAGGCACGAGATGGGACAACACAATTTCGATGACTCTAGATATTCGAAAAACTGTAGATGCAGTATTCTAAAGTTTTTAATAGTCCTCGTTTGTGACGCACAACTGAAGTCTTTTGTCCCCTCGTAAATTCTCAACCATGATACTCCTTCCTGCCCCCCCAAGGCCTTTTTGACTGACATTAAGATGCACCACAACGCGTTGGCCTAGAGTCGATTCTTGCTGAGGTTCGCAATAAAAATGTAGCTGAGCTGATTGGAGTTTCCATAGTTATTGTAAATGTGCTTGACAACTTGGATAGCCTCATGGAGGTAAACAACGAGCGAGTGTCGCACAATAGTAAGAAACACACTCATAGCAGAGCCCAGTTACCTTGATAGGTATGAAATAGAGCCGTTCATATTCGTCTTGCTGCTAACAATGTCTTGATATCATAAGAAATTGGCTGCTGTGATGCCTAATTACACGACAGCCACCCTGAAACCTCGTCACAGCATACCTCCAACGCCTCGCTCTCATGTCTATCGTATCCGTTCAACGCCGACCATAAAACCTTCGTCCCAAATGTCTTGCAGAAATGTTCTTAATTCTTAATGTCCAAAACTTGCTTCAAGACACCTTCACTGGCTCTCCACCACCTTGCTCTCTCCTCAAGATCATCTGCCGCACCACCAAGAGCAGCCTCTTTTCTCCGCCTCGCCTCACGTGCCGCCGTGGCACTGTTTTGACGCTTGCTCTCAAGAGGCTGAAGCTCGACCTCAAGTCGCTCGGCCTCCTTTCTCTTCCGGGGAACCTTGGCCTGTAGCGACTCCAGTTCTCGAGCAAGTTCCTGCTGCTCGCGCTTTCGTTGGGTGACGAGATCCTGTGTTTTGGCAAGGGGTAGGTTCATGCTTGGGCTTGATCCCTCTGGTGTCTCCAGCGATGCCCGGAGCTGCTCGATCCGTGCCTCCAGCTCCTCAATCTTGGTTGGCATCTCCAGCAACTTTGCCGTCTCAAGTTGCACAGTCTCGTACTTTTTGCTCAGTTCGATACCCCTGCGCTCCAAATCCGTCACCATATCGGCCACTTCAGTCTTGAGCTCCTTGAGTTCCTTCTTGGCGCTGGCATTCTCCTTTTCGAGCTCCATATTCTCCTCCATAGTGACAATCATGGGCGGGTCGCCGACAATGGCGCGGATGAACTTTTCCTTTGTGACCTGCTGCACGTACGAGAAGCGCAGTTTGGCAAACAATTCCTTGTAGTGTGCAAGATCTGCCGCCAAGCTAGCAGGTGTCGGCGCGTCGAGAGCTGAGTTTGAAGCATCTGATGTTCGTTGACGAGCATCCTGAGGGGTTGAGCTTGAGATGGGCTCGCTGAGTTTGATGATTGAGATTTCGCGTGTTGACCGAATTTCATCCAAGGCCTCAAGGACCTCTTGTGTTTTTGCTTGATCCATTGTGGAAGGATGTGTATTATAGACTTGCGTTTGATCAAGTTTGGATGAAAATTGCTCAATGATTGGCGTTTGTGATGAGGGTTTGTTCTCTTTAACGGCGCGACAGGAGTTGTTCAAGTTGCGATAGTGTCGTGAGTGTTTACTTCCGACCCGAAATAGGTTAGTGCGGGTCATCTTGATTATCTAAGGCGGTGAGGGGGGGCACATGCTTGCTGACATCAAAGGAACGTAGGTTCAAGATATTGGATAGAGCATCCTCCAACTTACATGCAATTCTTTTTTTTTTTGGCGCAACATCCAATTTGCGATTTTTATCATACGAGCGGCTCATGCTTGGAATTTTTTGAACACGACTAGCCATGTCGAACGACGAAATCCTTACCGACGACTATGTCGCGGACCTGCTTTCCCAGGAGGCAACCGACTGCTCTCTCAAGTATTCGACAATGGGCATGGAAGCATATCGCGAGAATAAAAAGTAATGGAGTCCAACAGAGGTCTGGCAAGTCTGTTGCTGACATGGCTTCAGACCCGCGAACATGCTCAAGCCAAACACCCGATTTCTTCGACATATCATTAAAGACACCGATAATCACAACAAGGCACTATTGGCCAAGGAGGCCGCTGAATCGAAAGCGCGATTAAAGGATTTGGAGCGCGCCAAGGAAATTGAGCGGCGAAAAACGAACCCGAGCACACACGACATACGAAGACGGCAGATGGGCGACATCCATGCGATTCTAGGTGGAAAGAAGCGCAGGAGAAGTGATGACGACGCAGGGCCATCTTCTAGCAAAGACTCGACAAAGCGAGAATCCGAGCACAAGTCTAGGCGCGAAAGCGATTCGAAGGATAAGGATCTCTTCAAGGACCGGCGCGACGACCGAAGGCATCATGGACGATTATCTCGAGAAGACCGTCACAGTAAGACTGATGATGCAGAGTCACGCTCAGAGCGTTCGCGGAGGGAGCACAAACGGCGCGAAAGATCACGAAGTAGGGGCTCTGAAGAGGAGGACCGGCATCGTCATTCCCGGAGGCGGAGAGATAGGTCTAGGTCACCTACACGTCGCCGACGGTCTCGATCCCCAAGAGAGACGAAGAGCAGGCATCGCCATCGGTCGCCCTTGAATACAACGAACGATAAACGGAAGCAGAAGGATGAGGAGGAGAAGGAAGATTCAGATGCCGGGGAAGATCTTTTTGGGCCAGCACCGCCTCCGAAATACCGTGGCCGGGGGACTTTCGGGGGATCGTCAGGGATCGATCGACGATTTTCGGAAAACTACGATCCCAAGACGGATATCCAGATGGATGATGATGAGGGAGGCGGTAACTGGGACGACGCAGTGGAGGCGTTTAGAAACCGCCAAAAGCTTCGGCAAAGCCAGGAACAGCGCCCAAGCACAGTTGGATTCACAAATGATAAGGTTATGCGAGCTGGTAACGCGGACGAGAAGAGTGCTGATAATGTGCGTTGGTCCAAGGCTGGTGAGAAGAGGGAATGGGACCTCGGCAAGGAGGATGAGGCTGAAGGGGTGGTATCTTCAGGCGCGTTATAGATGTGACGGATCTGTTCAAGTCAGAGACAATGGCATCAACTAAGTGGCATGGCGGATTGGATCTGGCGAAGATGGCATCGACAGCAGGGTCTGTCTTGATTTGATTGGCTTCGGCGTACAAGCATGGTTTTGGAAGATAATGGGTCCTGTGATATAGGCTACTGGTTGACGCGTCGCGAATACGATAGACGACGGATTGGAAATAGAGAAACGCCCTAGCTTAAAGGGCTGAATTGCTTTTGTTGCTGATCCCCACGAGGTGCCGGTTCCGGCACTTGAATGGATATTGACAATGAGGCTCTTGAGGATGCCCAGCCAACAAGGAGACTAGCGCGCTGTTGGCCGGAGCCTCATGAGAAGTATGCTTTTTGAGTTGAGTCTATTCTTATTAATCCCTGAAAAGATACCTGCCCATGGCTGGCCTGACACAACCGCTCAGCCACGGGTGAGGAGAATCGGCATATCGGAGGGCGCCGGTGGAGTTGTCGACACGAGGACCGGGGCTCCCGATGAACCTGGACTCTTGAACCGATCTGGGACCCGCACGGAGGGGTCCATCATGATAACTCTGGCCGACCGATTAGTTAATTACGTAGGTGCCTGGATCCGGGATATCTGGTGGCATGGTTCAGTGCCATGTTTGACCACAGTGTGGTGCCACTACAACCGCGGAGGACAGGTTGATTGACAGCGATTATGCCGAACAAGCGGTACCTGGGCAGAGAAGAAGACGGTAGCTGCAAAGATGGGCATCTGAGATTAAACATCCGATTCTTGGGAGTTTGGACAAAACATGTCAATGCTCTGCAAAGCAAAAGGCCTGGAGCTCCATTACAAGGGCTGGGCTATTTTAAGGTGCACACTGACACAGGCAGGTCCATTACCGGAACTGGAGCTAGATCAAATCAGGAACATGTTGGATCAACAATAGATCAAGGCCGACTGAGAGAAGCTAGAAACCGAGATTTTCGGATTATAAGTTGCGATGTGCAAAGGGTGCCCCTTTCGGGCGATCGCATAAGCACAAGCACGCAGGTTCTCGGCGCAGAAAAGCTTGGCCCTGCGTCTTGAGCTTGACGGTCGAGTTTGTTGGATCTAATGGATGGTCCAGTTCACCTGACCCCTCTCACGTGCGACGACCTGCCGTGATGGTCCCTGCAAGAACGTGCCGGGGGGTTGGTTACCTGACGAGGAGGAAACAACAGGACAAGGCTGTTTCACCGACCGTGACGATAACACGCGATCTTGGGTGTCGTCCGTCCATCGAGTCGCCGCGACGTTGCACAGACGCGCGCGCTGCTTCAACTCTCTCTCTGGCTGCTTCGCGCCGAGATGAAAGGGAGCCCCCCGGGCAGATCGGCGGCTGCTTGCGGTGGACGATCAGGAACCAAAGGGACGCAATGGCTGGCAGGGCGTTTACCCCGAGGGACGCTAACGCCAAAACCTGGGCGGCCGGTGGAGCTCCAAAGAACGTGCTTGTTTAGGCTTTTGGTTCGTGACGTGACTTGCTGAGTGAGGGCTAGACGAGAGGGACAGGACAGTGGGAAGTGGGCTTTCCCCCCGGCGCATGGAGTGGGCGCCTGATCACTTACTGAATGGTGACAGGCTCCACGGGAATTGTCCAGCTGAGGGAAGAGGCTTCCATGATGGGTTTGAGTCAGTGTCTGAGTCGACTGTCTTAGTCGAGTCGGGCTTTGAGAGTCTCACTTCCAAGGTCTCACTCATCTTTCAAGGAAGCACGACACGCCTGCATCAAGAAACCAAACTTTGTCCTGCCGTTTATTTCATCTGAAGTAGTAAAGCAAAGCAAGGCCGAGGCGGCGTCTAGGTAACTGAGCCTGAGACGTTAGGTGGTATCAATGACCCCAGCCCCCATGGACTCTCTCCATGTTGGAGTCCAGACCAGACCCTTTGACCTAAAGCCCAAAGAGAGAGGGGGACCGCCGCTCACAGCGACTCACCCATGGGAAGGGCTCATGGATGGATGGGCCTTCTGTGGGCCTGAACCCCCCGCCCTCACAGCGCCATACCGCGTCCGTCGTCGTCATACCTTCGTCCATCCGGACCATGACCGGCCATTGGCTTTGTCGTAGTGACTTTGCGACTTTATGAGGTGCCGCGCTCCCGCCTGCTCACGAGGCGGCTGCGTTGCGTTGTGCCTCTCATGACTGGCAGCCTTTTCTTCTTCTTTTCCTTTGTTTAACCTTTAGGAGCTACTCCAACTGCCATTTTATTTTTTTTCTTGCCTTTGACTTTTTTGGGGCAAGTGTAGTAAGCCCAAGCCAAAATAACATCCATCAATCATCTCGACTTTCAAGTGCCTTACTTACCTCGGACTTGTATTCCCTCACCTCAGCCTGCTTCCTCTCTCTCCTCACTCTTCTAGCCTCGTCCGTCTTCTTTGTTACACTTCTCCTCCGGGTTGAGCAAATATTGCCAATCCAAGCCTAGAACTTTACTTGCCTCTTACCCCCCCGCGTCGAAACGAATGGTCGGTCTAGGCCCGAGGTGACGTCTTTGTTATCTCTCCGAGGTCACCTCACACCTCACCTCACCTCATCCATTTCCATCCCGCCTCCTGCTCCTCCAACCTCCTCTTCTCCTCCTCCTCTTCTTCTATTATATCCTTCTCCTCCTCACCCTTCCCGGCGAATTCGCCATTCCCATCGCATCCGCTTCAACATGCGTCCTCCACGAGTTTTCGTTCTTATACTATTCATCGCCGTATCTCTCTTACTCTTCTGCCGCGCTATATCCTCGTCGCTGCGATCCGCCTACGCCGATTACCCCGCCGGTGGATTCTCGTCCGGTTCCAAGGCAGCCCAATCCTCCCAATCCCGCCATGAGACGACAAAGTCGACAAAGTCCGTCTGGGGCTCCATGTACTACAATACGCCCTTTTCGTTATTTCCTCCAAATGCCGCCATCAGCTTGACCGACGACAACAGCACGTCCTTTGCCGCCCGCCCAGCCGCCTTTGGCCCCAAGCTCGCCATGCGCGGTCTAAGTGGTCAATTATGGATCGGTAGCGGGTTCGCCGAGGACTCTCTACTTGACGGCACTGGTGAGCTGGGCTGCGGCGACTTGCCTGGGTGGAATAAGGGCGCCGAGGCTGTTGGTTTGAATAGGGCTCTCCGAGCTGCCGTCCCCTCAGTTGCCGCCCCCAGGTCAGATGCTTCTACGCACTCTAAGCGAGGCGACCAAGTCTTTACTCGAAACGAGCGCAACCACATCACCAGCCCTAGCGAGTTTACAAACGGCCACCGCGGTCATTCTCGGAACCAAGATGCTTCCGATATCAAGGGCAAGGTTGTGCTTTTGATGCGCGGCGGCTGCGGCTTTCTCGACAAGGTAATGTGGGCACAGCGAAGAGGTGCCATTGCCGTCATTGTAGGCGACAACCAGAAAGGCGGCCCTCTAATTCAGATGTTTGCACATGGTCCCGAAGTCGACAATGTTACTATTCCATCTGTTTTCACCGCCCGAACTACGGCACAGCTGCTGTCTGCGCTGACCCAGCCGGGTAGCTTTATCGAAGACACTCTCGACAACCAAGGAAATCCTGTTCTTAGGGTTCAGCAGGGTCCTAGGCCAAGGAAGCACAAGACGCAGAGACCCAGATCCAGTGTTACCGCTTCGACCCGGGAGAGACGGTCTCTGGTCAGCTCACAAGTCAGCGGCCGCTTCAACCGATTTATTACCAGGAGGCAACAGGCTCCCTCCAACTTCGTCAGGGAGTCAGAGGACGAAACCACCCAGGCAGTCCGAAATACGCTTCGGAAGAGAGCTGTCAAGGACACCCGAGGCCCTCTTATTTCCGAGGATGATTACGATGGGTGGAAGCCGAAAGTCGAATCTGAGATACTTGATTCCTCGGTCAGAAAGACTTCCGTTAACCGCCACGGCTCAGAACCCTCGGATTCCACAGCTGATGCTCAGCTCTTGAAATTTTTCAGTGAGACCGAAGAGGAGGACGAGCCTAATGCACCAATCGACAGACCCGATGATAGACTGGAACGCCCCGACGAGGTACACGAAGGGCTCTGGGTAACCATTACACCTACGAGCAACGCCAGCCCCTTTTTCGACACCCTCCTCGTGTTGGTCATCAGCCCCTTGGTAACTCTGACTGTTGTCTATGCTCTCCTTATTCTCCGCGCCAGGATCCGCCGAAGGAGATGGAGGGCCCCCAAGTCGGTCGTCGAGCGTCTCCCCGTTCGCACCTATCACACGGTTGCCACATCCCCAAGCCTCTCGCCAAGAGCGCCTTCTCCCTCGAGCGCATCTCCCACCACTCCTCTGCTTCAGGAGGCTCCCACACGCCCCCGTCCCAGGTCGAGAACCACGACTGGTGTTCCTGAGGACGAGTCACGGGTTGCGTCCAGCGAAGCTATCCCGACCCCTTCAACAAGCACGAGGAACAACCGTCGCAATGAGCGCGAAAAGGGCTCCAGCGGATTCTCTGCCGAATGGAAGAAGTATATGGGACGTCAAGTCGAGTGCGTAGTCTGCCTGGAGGAGTATGTCGATGGTGTGAGCCAAGTCATGAGCCTGCCTTGCGGTCATGAGTTTCACGTTGAGTGCATGTGAGTTTCCCTTAAATCTTGTTACGACGCTTTTTGCTAATTGCTCTTTAGTACACCTTGGTTGACTACCCGCCGACGAACATGCCCCATTTGCAAGGGCGACGTTGTTCGATCCCTCGCCCACGGCTCGTCATCGGAACCACATTATGAGCCGTATCGCGATGATGACAGTGATGACGAGGAAACTATTGCTGAGGGATCTGGGTCCCGCTCTGATGACCGAGAATCGGATCTCGAACAGGGGCTGCTTTCACCAGAACCCCGATCCTCACGATGGAGCCGACACGACGGTTGGCTTAGCTTGTTCTCGAGTGGTGCCGGCAGAGCAAGATCTCCATCTCCTGAGGATCGCGACCGATAAACTGGTTCTCAGACCTACTGCCCCTTTTCAAGCGGCAAGCCATCATGTGTGGCGTTTGGATTTACACATTTCTGGAGTTTGGTTTTTGGCGTGACGGGTCATGGCGCACTGGGTCAGCGCGCAGCATCATGGATAGGTAATTGGACTTAGACGACCCCATCCCATACGGAAGGACTTTTCTTGGGTTTTACGAATAGCACTGTCACTGTTTTTGTACCGAGTCTGTGGTCGGAGGCAATGAATGGGTTGCGCAGAATGAGTGCGAAGACACTTGCGCTTGGATAACATAGATATACCCTCATGGTCGACCGTGGTACGATGTTGCGATCGATCTTGAATAATTGAGCATGTTTGAACCATATTCGCCTTGACTTGAGCCGGAGCGAATGAATAATTGTTGTCATTTGTCGAGCATTAAACTCCAAGTTAGATTTTATTTTATCCAAAACTCTACCCTAATCAACTTTTAAACATTTATGAAGACAGACATCTAGATGTAGCCCTTGAGGATGGCAGCCTCGGCATTCAATATCGACGAACCAGCGGCACCAATGACAGCTATGACAGTTAGCAATCAAGAACCTTAAAAACTGGTAGTGGCGGAACTTACTGTTGTGGCTCAGGGCAGTAAACTTAATGTCAAAGATACCAGCCTCATCCTGGCGCACACGGCCAACGCTGACAGTGTAGCCACGGCCGAGGTCACGGTCGAGACGGGGCTGAGGCCGGTCAGGCTGGTCATCACCAAAGACCTTGATGGCGGGTTCAGGGGCCGAGGGGCAGCCAAGGGTCTGAGCCTCGCAAGTGTAGTTGCGGAGAGCCTCACGGACCTCGTCAGCCGAAGGAGCGGGCTTGCGCTCGAAGCTCAGGCTCACGCAGGCTGTGTGGCCGTCCATGACGGGAACGCGGTTGCAGGTGGCCGAGACACGGAGGCCGTCCTGCTCGACAAAGGCGGTACCGGCCTCGTCGAGACGACCCAGGATCTTGCGGGCTTCGGTCTCGAGCTTATCCTCCTCGCCCGAGATGAAGGGCACAACGTTGTCGATAATGTCCATGCTGGAGACGCCGGGGTAGCCAGCACCAGAGACGGCCTGCATGGTGACGATGGAGACGGTTGAGATGGGGCCGAAGGCAGCCTGGAGGGCGGCAAAGGGGATGACGAGGCCGATGACGGCGCAGTTGGAGTTGCAGACGAGGAAGCCCTTGTTGAGGCCGCGGACGGAACGCTGGTGAGGAATGAGGTCGAGGTGAGGGAGGTTGACGGTAGGGACAACGAGGGGGACGAGAGGATCGCGGCGGTAGTTCTTGGCGTTGGAGAAGACGGGGATATCGGCCTGGATGAACTCGAGCTCTGAGGTGATTTCACAGTTAGCAATTGGCTCCAAGTGACGCCAGCCAGATGTGAAAGCCTACCAATGTCGCCAGCGACGTCCGAGTCAAGACCACTAAAGACAACATCGCAGTCCTTGAACTGATCCGCCTTGCACTCCCTCACCACCATCTCGGCGACGTCGCCCATGGGGGCGGCCTGCTTCCACCGGACGGCATCCTTGTACTTCTTGCCTGCGGAGCGGGACGAGGCGCCGATGGCGTGGAGGGTAAGGTTAGGGTGCTGGGCGAGGAGGAGGATGAAGCGCTGGCCGACGGAGCCAGTGGCACCGAGGACACCTGAGGTCGAGTTAGTCTTGGTTGTTGAATTGAGGGTATCATGCGAGATGGATATGGCGATGGAGGGGTAATGTAGAGGAGTAGGAAAGACGTACCGCACTTCTTGGTAGGGAATTCAGGAGCCATGATTAAAGAAGTGTGTCTACACGTTCAATTGAAAACGTAGAGAGTGGTTAAGAAGTGAAGCAGGAGATGTTTTGAAGATGTAGGCGTCAAATTTTAGCCGTCGACTCGAGTGAGTCTTCGTCTTCGGAGGCCAGACCCCGCCATAGGAAAACCTCCCCCCCGCCATCGGAGTCGGGTCGGTGACGGAGGGCCCCACCATGAGTCTGGAATTTATGGGTCGAGACCCCCCGGTCTAATAATAGGCCTTGAATTTGCAAACTGTGGATTGGGGACCTCATGAGAAGTGGTATGACATCAGATGTTCCCAATGCAATCTTGTTAAATATCTCTAACCAAACGTAAAAAGAAAAGGTACATGATACCAATGCAGTAGCATGATCTAAACAAGATTCCATATGCGCAAGTCTACTTGAGGATGAATCATGAACTGATTAATAGCCCAGTCATCCATAAATCCCCTTGTAAGTTGTACCGATAAACCAAACGCCAATCCAATGCATATTAGACCATCCGCCCGCCCTCTTCGCTAGGTATTCACCGCTGTTCGTAGTTCGCCACCAGATTAAGCCGCAATGGCGCTACTTCGGTCGCCGTTGGAGTAAATTCGGAACTGGATAAAGATGATGAGGTCTTCGGCAATTGTACCCAGGGAGCCGAGCAACCAGGGGAGCGCGTTGAGGAGGTAGCTCTTCTCCTGAGAGTAGGCGACGAGGCTGATTCCGTATGTGAGGTTTCCGCTCAGGGAGAGCATGAAAAAGAGAAGGGCAAGACCTGTGCGTGTTAGTCTCACCGAGTTCTATGCTTTGGAATGTATGAATCTCACCTTCGCACGACTTTTCCCGATAATTCTTGATGATCTGGGGAATTCGAGCACTGGCAAGTTGTTAGCAAAAAATACCGGATCGCATTCGTGAGATAAGCGCACCAAAGATAGAGAGCGGCACTGAAATATCCAAGCGTGAGTCCAGCAATCTCGATACCGCTCTTGGCGTGGTGGTCAGGCGAGTCGGGAGTGCCGGGTTCGGCACCGTCCCAAGCACCGACCTTGTACGAGACAAACCAACCAGCAAATCCAATTGCATACACAGCCAGAAGACTCAAGGCATTGTGAACCCAGGGGCTACTGTCGGGAGTCTCATCCTCCCCCGTGACAATCTTCCTCAAGGGCTCCATCGACGATTCGGTGTGCGTCGCATGGCGGCGTTGGGACCCAGGGAGGCCAAAGGAAGAGCTTCGCCGCCTCCGCTGGCCAGCAATGAGGGGTGACTCCTCGGAGGGGTCCTCGTTCTCGGCGCGGCGAGCTCGACGGGCGTTGAGGGCATTGTAATAGAGAACCTGGCTGATGAGGACGAGGTCGGCAATGCAAAAGTAGCCGGCCAATGCAACGGCCGTGGGAGCTAGGCGGGTGAACAATGCACCTGTCGAGTCGAGGTTAGCGAGAGTTGACAGCGGTCGTTGGCGCAAGCCACCAAAGTGAATTTTTTTTTCTCCCCCAGAGTTTCCAGGGAGCGATAACAAAAATTCAAAGTGTGAGGAATGGCAAATCGTTTCGTTGAGTAACAAATTGGCTGGCTGGGATCGGAAATTTCTTCGCGCGTGCTGGGGGGAGTACGAACCGACGAGATTGGTGACATCGCCCAGAAGCCAGACGACGAGAAACGCCATGCTGAGGCCATCGGCGCTCTTGGCCTTGTAGTTTGTGAACAGCTGAGGGAGCTGGGAGAGTGTGTCAGTGTAGCCCAGGCGCAATGCGACAGGAAAGTGTGAGACGTACGAGAAGGCATATCCAAGAGGTCAAGCTGATACTACCAAAAATGCCAGACACGGCTTCTGTGATGGGTATCGACCGCGCCGCGGCGGCAAACGTAGTTGTGGCCAGGAGTGGCATTGCAAAGGTCGTTTCTCGAGTTGGGTAGCTGGGGGGAAGCTCAAAGAAAGAGAGGTGAACAAAAGGACGGAGGGAGAGCAAAGTAGAAGAGGAGAAAGAGAAGGAAGGGTGTGGTGCGACAAAGGTGGGTATCACGAGGGCAGACAAGAGAGATGGATGGAGTTGATCTTCTACCGTGACCTAACGGACGACGGAGGCCGAGCGACGCGACGATGCGATGCAAAGTTGAGAGGGGTTAATACGAGTCGTATTCACAGGTTAGAGACTCACGTCCAGCTTATGAGTCGGTCAAGATTAGATACAGAAGCAGAGAATTGCCCGGTCAGAGTCATGCCCATCACTCAGATCCCGTTGTCGGCTCCTCAACCCATGGTCCTTATCGCGCTCTCTGGCTCAATTCCTTGTTGCCAACTGAACCGCCTGCATTGGCCCAAGGCTTATCGGCGGAGGCTCCGCTGTGACGCACTTGGGGCAGATCTTGTGAGCTAAAAAATGGGGAAACGAAGCGAGATGCGTCTCGTCGATTGGATTGAGGGGGAGGCATCCTTGATTTGGGGCGCATTCCTCGGAGTTGCCCTTTGGGCGCCATGTCACTCACTGTTGGAAAATCATGCAGGGTATTCTTCAGTGTCATTCTAAGGGTCTTGAGACTGCGGAAGAGATGATGTAGTGTTGCTCTGGTTGGATAGTTCGTCAGCCTTGACAACAGCAACAAACTCAGCTCATGCAGCTGTAACCGCAAAAAGCCTCCATTCTTAATCATCCCCCAAGCTATCGAACAGCCAAAAGCCTCGTGGTCCCCTCTTCCAGCCAGCCATGACCTTGTCCCCCCCGTTTCGCGTGGCGCCGCACATGTCCTCATGATTCGCCATGTCTCGTCTGCCCGTCCCGCCTCCAGTTCACGAACCCCTGTTCCTCTAGCAACTGGCCGCAGCTTGTTCAGCCAGCTGCCTGTACTCACAGCCAACCGGAAGCTGTCGCCCCGCGGGAAGCTATCGATTGCCATGATCCAGCTTAGCCAGCCATCCGCTCATAGCTCGCGGCTGCATCGCCATTCAGAGCCATAGATTTGAATCTAGACTTTGCCTCTCTCTGCCTGCTCTTCTGCAGGGTTTCAATAAAGCTTGCATCTGCCTTTCTGCCTCGCCTCTTGCATCTCAGCTTGATCATATCCTTATCCGCGCGATCAGCAGTATATATCAGCTGCATTCCCACGTCAGCGCCTCCATTGTTTGACCTCCATATCTGATCCATACCATCCATCTCGCATTCCACCACATCATGAAGCTCCTCTCTGGCAGTGCGCTGGCCCTCTGCCTCGCCAACCTGCCTGCGACGATCGCATGGGGCAGTGCGTACAGAACGGTTCAAGCTGTGCAACCTGTCGTGCTAACGTTGATGCAACAGGTCTTGGTCACATCACCACTGCCTACCTCGCCAGCCACTTTGTCTCCAACGCGACAGAAGCTCACCTCAAGGAGCTCCTCTATAATGAAGGCCCCGACTACATCGCCAAGATAGCCAGCTGGGCCGACTCGATCCGCTACACCGACTGGGGCCGATATACAAAGACGTTCCACTTCATCGACGCCCACGACAGCCCGCCCGAGCAGTGCAACGTCGACTTTGAGCGCGATTGTAAAGACGGTGGTTGTGTTATTACTGCCCTCGCAAACTATACCAAGCAGTCGCTCGAGCCTAATCTACCCTTCTGGCAGCGCAACCAGGCCGCCAAGTTTGTCGTGCATTTTGTCGGTGACCTCCACCAGCCTCTACATAACGAGAACGTCGAGAAGGGCGGTAATGGCCTCTATGTCAAGTTTGATGGTCGCCACTTTAACCTTCACCACGTCTGGGATAGCTCCATTGCTGAGAAGCTGCTGGGTGGTCTGCACGGCGACCCCTTTAAGCTCGCTGACAACTGGGCCAAGCAACTCGCCGTTGAGATTACTGATGGACGTTTTGCCGAGGAGAAGGAGACTTGGTTGAAGGACCTTGACTTTGACGACCCCATCAGTACCGCCCTCGCTTGGTCGCGGGAGGCTAACGCCCTCGTTTGCACTCACGGTAAGTTGTTGCCGGGTGAGAGAGGCTATAAGATTCGGTTATTGACAAGGAATCACAGTTCTGCCTGAAGGTGCCGCTGCCATCGTCGGCCAGGAGCTCGGAGGAGAGTACTTTGAGAAGGCTGCCCCGGTTATCGAGAGACAGGTGGCTCTGGCCGGTTACCGGATGGCGGCTTGGCTGGATCGCATCGTTGAAACGTACAATGACGTTGAGGCGGAGCAAACTGCCGGTGAGCTATAATGTGTTTATGACGGTATGAACAATCATTGAAGATTCAATGGAGGAATGAACAGAATGAAGCATAGTAGAGGTATTTGAATGACCATTTAGTCTGGATCTTGTCTGAATTCTAGATCATGTCTAAACTCTGGACTGTGTCTTGGTGCTTGGCAAGCAACAACAAGTGTGAGCAGCCAAGAACCAACAAGTGTTAGCAAATATGGATGCCAAGGCCTCAACGTCACAAGGCAATGAACCTTTGGTGTCTTTGCATGCAGTTTAAATTACGCTTATTGACCGAAAGATCCAATCCATGGAATAGTTGAGTGAGCTAAGGACGAAATATTCGTCTACCCCGAGTCAGCGTCGCACCAACTAGGGACTCTGAGACGAGGGGGAACCCGCCACCGCAATGCGAGCACACAAAGCGAGTTTCAAGAATTGAAACCTGAAAAACGCAGAAGGCAGGTCTCGGCAAATCTTGATAAAAGCCCTCAAGAGAGGCATTGTGCGTCGCAGGTCAACCTCGACGGTTACATCGCCACGGGTTGGGGTTCAAAGGTCGCCTCGTCTATCTGGGGTATTCTCGTGCCGAGCAACTCTGCGACAATTCTGCAACAGGACTTGACTGTCAGCAAACTATATCGCTCACAGATTTTAGACAGGCATTCTCTGAGGATACGAAATTGGTAATCAGGAACTTTCGCATAGCTTCTTTTTCATGGTTGACAGATGATGATGGGACATGTTTGACAAAAGAGCGGATGAAATCCTCCTGTCTTTTTTTGACACATGACAGTTTTGAAGGACTACGGGGTACGAGCTAAAGAGATGATGGATGGCATTTTGGGCCAGGGGGCATCCGAGAAGAGACTAATGATAGACTTGTTTTGCCTTGAAAGTTCGTCCTGTGTGTGTGTCTGGAAGTGAATTGGAATTGAACCATCTGCGAGTGTCATCCGATCAATTGACAGCTTGGCGGCTATTGAAGTTGATGATGCGCATTAAACTGTGGAATTGAAGTCTTGTCAACCACTCAATGGCCCCCCCCATGCCAGAAACAAATTGACGATCAGATGCGACCGAAAGCGACCCAGGTCAACAATGACAAATTTAGCAACGACAAAGAAAAAAAAAGAACCTGTTCTCTCTCTCTGGAGTCACAGGGTGGAAACTCTCCGACGCTCGCGCCCAGCTTCGCCGTCTCAGAGCTCAGCCCTCGAAACGCCCTGTGCCTGGAGTTCCTGAGCCACCCGCTGTACGGCGTGGTAGCTGCGTCTCGGCAGGTGTCCTGATTGGCTGCCCTGAGACCCCTCAGCCCCGGGTTGCAGGATGCCCAGAGGGAAAGAGGCATCGGCTGAGACGCCTGCAGCCGCATCAACGACTTCAACGACACAACGGCTTCTTTTTTCCTGACTCTTGCATCCTCACTAACCCTTCACCGTTGTTCCTTTTTTCGTTCACCACCAGCACCGTAGCCATAGGATCGCTACTAGCAAGGCCAAGCCAAGCGCTAGCTGACACCCTTTATTTCCCTACTGTTCGCTAACACTTCTCAATACTTGCTGTTACATCACCTGAAAGGCTTCATCTTGGCCCTTTCTACCCCTGGTCCAACCTCTTAACGGTCTAAGCCGACCCCCTTGGGCGTCCCGTCTTGGCAATCAGTATTGTCCCCCCCCGTCTCGCACCTCGACTCCTTAGACGCAGCTAGTGCCCCACGATGCCTAATCGTGGTGTTTCTCGTCAAGTTTGATCTGCTGCTTCCCCCCGGTCTCCCTCTCCCTCGTGGCCGAACTCCTTAGCAACCAGAAAGATGCCTGTCCGGCTTTAACCCTTGTCACGGAAATGCGACCCTAGACTCGGCCCCCTCTGCCGCCGAGATGAGATCCGTCTGATGTGCAAGCCCGAGACGCTCGGTTGTCTGCGATTGTTATAAGTCATGGCTCGGCATCTCTGTCTCCGGCTGTTCCTCCACATCCTCTTCATGCTTTAAACCCTCTTGTTTTCGTTCCTCTCCTTGACCAGATTCTTTCTTTTCTCCTCAACTCTGGTAGTGTCTCCTTTCTTTCATACATTCTTTTCTTGAGACCCAAGTTGGCCTTCCTGTGTCTGTGACCATTCCTTTATTGTCTTTTCTTACTTTCAACCCGGTCTGGAACCACCCCAAAATCTCCTTCAAACCCCTCTATCTACTCTTGTCTTTGACAATACCACCTCGACAATGCAGGTCAAGGGCGTGATCGTGGCCCTTCTGGGCATGAGTGCCATCTCAGACGCTGCTGCGGTTCAACGAAGACACCCCTTTGCTCGCGCACTTCAACGACGACAATTCGGCGGCGGCTTCGGTGGCGGCAACAATGGTGGCAACAACGGCGGTAATAACGGCGGCAACAATGGCAATAATGGTGGCAACAACAACAACAATAATGGTGGAAACAACAACAACAACAACAACAACGGAGGTGGCGGTGGCACGACCTTGGACGCGAACAACGTCCAAACTGGCTCCCAGCAAGATGGTAACAACCCTGGCGCAGATGGCCAAGCAGCCTCAGCGACGTATGTATAACCCCTTCCACGCTTGACAAGCAGAACTAACTCGAACAAGGGATGATGCCAACTTCATCAACTTCTGCAGTGGTCAGACTCTGACCAACGGTGAGCAGAACCGTGATGGATCTTGCAACGGCATTCGTAAGTCTCAACTCACAAGCCTCTACTTCTCAGCTAACCCCTCGCAGCCATGGGCAAGATCCCCTCGGCCAACAACATGGTTTCCTCTGTCTTTACGAGCCCCCAGAACGGTGACGACATCCAAGCGAACCAGGACTTTGACATCTCAGTTCAGATGATCAACTTTGCCCCTGGATCCTTCACCAATGCCACTTCCACCTACTATGCGGCTCCTCAGGATCTCGATGGCGGTGGTAATATCATTGGTCACACTCACATCACTGTCCAAGATACTGGCAACTCCTTGAACCCTACTACTCCCCTGGACCCCACGCAATTCGCCTTCTTCAAGGGTGTTAACGATGCCGGAAACGGCCAGGGTCTCTTGACAGCTAGCGTTGATGGTGGTCTCCCTGCTGGTAACTACCGTATCTGCACCATGGCCTCCGCATCCAACCATCAGCCCGTTCTCATGCCCGTTGCCCAGCGAGGTGCTCAAGATGATTGCATTCGCATTACCGTGGGCGGCGGCGGCGGTGGTGGTAACAACAACAACAACAACAACAACAACAACGGAGGCAACAATGGCGGTAACAACGGAGGCAACAACAACAACAACAACAACAACGGTGGTAACAACAACGGCCAAGACCAGAACCAGGATCAGAACCAAAACCAAGGTGATCAGAACAATGACCAGAACGCAGGTCAAGATCAGAACCAGGGTGGCCAGAATGGTGACCAGAACCAAGATCAGAACCAGGGCGGTCAGGACGCTGGTCAAGATCAGAACCAGGATCAAAACCAGGACCAAAACCAAGGTGATCAGAACCAAGACCAAAACCAAGATCAGAACCAGGGAGACCAGAACGGTGACCAAGCTCAAGGCGGAGATCAAGCCCAGGGTGGTGATCAGGCCCAAGGCGGCGACCAGGCTCAAGGTGGTGATCAGGCTCAGGGCGGAGACCAAAACAACCAAGGTGGTAACCAGGGCGGTCAGGGTGGCCAGGGTGGTGGCTTTGGAGGCGGCTTCGGTGGTGGTAAAGGCTTCGGCGGTGGCAGAGGAGGATTCGGTGGATTCCAAGCAGCTTCTACCGGTGGTGAATCTCGCAACCAGACGGAGGCCGATGACGGCACCAAATAATTGGAGTCAAGGGAAGCAGCAACAAAGTCACTACCTCCATGTTACGCCCTGGTGGCCTATGGCATGAGTAAGGAGTGGCATGTCAAGAGAGTCGTGGCCAACGCATTCCGGTAATTGGGTGAAGATGTATCTAGAGGGGTACGAGTTTGCGCATCAGGTCTACGCTCTAACAAATGGGAAAGCGCCTGAATGCGAGTTTCCACCAAGGACTGGGGTTTGGTCGGTCGGTAGGCAGGTCGGGTTAGAAGGTAGGTTTAGTTACCATGATACACAATTGTAAGAGATATGTTTATGTTCAGCTGCCTGTCCCTGAAGTTGTGAAAGTGAATATGCAACTGTGCTTTTTGAATTCCAGGGGTAGGGTCTGCTTCTTCTCAGCCAGGTATTGGATGAAACTACATGTCACTGGGGTATCATAATAAAGGCCTTGAAACCAGGTGAAACCGGCAACTCATGTCCCGGGTTGCAGGTACTTGGGGGACAAAGTTCTCTAAGAGCCAAGTCTATTCTTGTATCAAGCAAAACAACGACAGGTTTAGTGATTCTAATCAGACTCTACAATAAACATTGCCAACAGTATAAAACAGTACCGAAACTAAAATGCAAAATGCCCCAAAGAAAATGCAGATACGCCAACTATGATGCACGCAACTCCAAATAATAGATCCTACCGTGGACGGACTCTGTTATGCGGCCCAAGTCCAGTGTCAGAAGTTGCTCCTCCGGCCCGTGACCCTGTTTAGACGACCCGATCTTCTCAGCAGCGGCAAGTCTTCATCTTCTAGTATGGTACCTCCGTCTATTGAGGCCGGGGCCGACGCGGGCTTGGGAGGGGATGCCGAGCGGCTGCTGCTGCTGCTTCTGTTGTTGCTACTACATCTGCTACTACCTCTGCAGCTGCTGTTGTTGCTGGTCGCCTTACCCTTGCGTCGGCGCTTGTTCTTGTGGGCTTCATCGACAACAGTATCAGCACCGTCAGATGTGCGTGTTCGCTTGCCGTTTCGGAGGGTGCGTCCCCCAGTGCTGGTTGAGGTTGAGGAGGGGCTACTACTGCTGGTCGACCGAGATGCGCCGCGCTTTTGACTCTTGTTAGACTTGACGGGTTCCTCCTCGTCTCTGCTAGATTCCGAGTAGTCAGACTGCGAGTCGTCGTCCTCCTCCGAGCCCGACTCTTCCTCCGTGCTCAGGTAGTCAGGCGGGAGACCGCCAAGATACTCACTCCTTTCCGGGAGAAAAGCCCAGATGAGGACGTCCCAGTCAGGGTTAAGCTCATCCAGCGTAGGTGAATCAGTTTCCACGACACCCTCGTAGACGGGAACACCTGCGAGATGCAACATGGAATCCATGGAAACAAGGCAGGACAGGCCGCTACTCCTTGTGAGCCTTTTCTGGACATGGGTGACGGCCTCGGCCATGTTTTTCTCCTTGAGGTCGGCCATCATGTCGACAAATTCTTCAGCGCCCGAGGCCTGGCTCATGGCGGTTGCGCATTGTCTGCTAAAGACGGCTGGATCTGTGATGTAGATGGGCATGGTGTTGTAGCATTCCAATAGCTTGAGGTAGAGGTTCTTCTTATGCTGCTTGTCATGGTATGCATCCATGTATTCAATGTAATCTTCTCTTGTCGGTATTTTCTTTCCTGCCATGGCGGTGGTGAATTAGTATTTTTGGTGTTGAGATAGATGTAGGGTGGGTGGGTTGTTAATTTGTTTGTAGATGGATCAAGATGTCTACTAACGACACTGGGTCGAGTCAAAACTTATAGATGGTATATGTCGTCGTCTTTGATTGTCTACCTCTAAAAATTGCTTGTTTTACAATCAATCCATTCTTTATTGGATGCTTACTTGCAACCTACAACACCTCGTCTTCTTTGTTTGACATGGCTCTGATATGGACGGGATGCAATGATACTAGCTCACCTTTAAGACTCGAATTCTTTATTCTTATCATGACCATTATTAGGGACTCGCTGATTTCCTAGGCAATAGGTGTGCAAAGGCAGGTTCCTGGGTAACCTTGGCTCTGGTCGGCTCGTCTTCTTTGTCCTTCCCTGGGGCTATTTTCCCTCACATCGCTTCTAACAAAGTCACCAATACAATCATGCTTTGTTCTGGGTCTTTGAGGCAGTTCTTCAAGGGCTTGGTTTGATAGTGGAAGAGTCGGACTCGGAGCGCTTGGAGGCTAGCTTGTCAAGCCTCTTTCCAGAGTCTTTGAGAGCACGACGGCCAGTGACTTGATAATCTAGAATCTAGAATCAACAGTCGACACGATGAAAGCCTGTGGAACAGCACGGTTTAATACAAGGTAAAAAATGCAGCGTCTATTTGTCTCGAGAACCATTATTTGACCATGCTTGAATGCAAGAGGACAGCTGCCACAGTTGAAGAATGCTTTGTGCGCCAAACACCAACGCCCATATCAATTATCAAGTCTCTTCTTTCCTTTCATCCACGCTTAGGTCTAGTCCAAGTTAGCAAATTACACACACTTTAAAGGAGAAATGAATGTTGCACGTACCCACAGCCCTGGGGCGTAACTTCACCGAATGGGCAGTCTCCCGAGAGCTTCTCGACAATCTGGTTGGCCCAGACGGGTGTGATGACGATGCCGGCGCTGACGAGGGAGGCAGAAGCCGAGAGGAGAGTGACAAAGAGTGTAGTCTTCATGGTGATTGAGTTGTTGGTGGCGTGATTAATAAGTGAAGCTCGCGATGACAGAACCAGCTGAAACGCAATTGATAGAGCCGACAGGGGCTATAAGAAGGAGAAAGAATTTGATTAATTATGAACACGAGAAAGAGAAAGAGAAAGAGAGAGGAAAAAGAGGAGAAGGAATAGAAAAGAAGGGGAAGAAGGGAAAAAATGACTCCTGTTGCAGGGGCGCGACGGTCAAGGTTTCAGGCCTTGAAACATACCCACGGCGTGACTGGTGGAAAGACGGTTTCGCCTACGCGCCTAGAATTTCAAGCGCCAGTTGTGGCGAGCCCCAATTAGGATACAGGGCCGACATTTATTTCTAATTGCATGACTTTTAGACATTGCTGTAAAGTCAATATATATTTCTTTATATTATTTGTAGATTATTATCTTGTTCATTGATTGTCGTTGTGAAACCATCTTTAAAGACTGTAAACCCCTGAAACTAGTTAGTACTGGCCAAACTCAAACGTTACATGACTCTCAACTCCAAAACTTACCCCCTAGTTCGGCCAAGTCTTGGCTTCCTTCTTGGCGTCCTCCTGGGTATCATTCGTCTTTGCTTCTTCAACTCTTTCCTCGGCATCTTGAGTAGGCGCAGCAGCAGCAGCCTCCTTAGGAACCGGCGTCGCGTCCATCTCAAATGGTCCTTGTTGTACTTCTCTTCCAGCTAACTCGCCTGGTCTCTCCCTCGTTTCCAGCTCAGCAGTCTCCGGGTCCGTTGTCGTCGTCTTGGCCTTGGCTTGTGTCTCTGGTCCGGTGGACAACTCTGCCTTTTGAATAACCTCGGCATTGGGTCCCTTATTCTCATCTGGCGGACGCGACCATGTCACGGTGGGTCTCGGTATACGTCGAAGTACTCCCATGAACCCCTTGCCAGACTTTTCTGGGTCGTCGTCTGGGCTTTTCTTCTTTCTCCGACGGACCAATATGAATACCCCAACTATGATAATGCCTATCCCAACAACCACTCCAACTACGATACCAGCAATAAGACCAGTGTTGGTGCCGCCGCCGCCCTTTGAATCATTCCCGTTGTTATCCCCATCACCGGTCTTCTCTGGATCGGAACTCGTGCTTGAAGCGATCGTGGAAGCTGATGTTTGCGATGCGTCGTTGGGGTTTAACGTCTCGGTAACTAGCAATATCCGGGTCAGTAGATGTTGTAATTACACCATAACTGTCCCTACAAGTTGAAGGTAGCCGCGTCGGCTCAGTGAGGTACATGACACCGACTGAAGTTTCGACGCCAATAGAGTCCTGGCAGGTGATTAGAGTCCCCGTCGATCCCCTCTCCGACCACGCCTCCAAGATATAAGCGGTCTCACAACCCAAGTCACCAGAGCTATCTCAAGCCATTAGCACCTATCTATCGTCGTCAGATATATATATGTTGGTTGAGAAACGCACCATTGACGAGCCCATGTCGATCCTGTTGACTCTCGCCCCGTGAAGCGCTCTACCAGGACCTTGTCGCCAGAGCAGGAACGGCCTATTTCGTAGACACTGCCTCCCTCTACCTCGAACCCATCTTCACAGTAGTAGAAGCCAGAGCGCTCGCGAAGTGCCCCAGAGCCAGGGCAGTATGCCGTACCGACTTGGCTGGTCAGCAGAGTCGCGAAACTGAAAACAGCGATAACGTACTTGAAGACGACGATATCGTGTAGTATCCGATGAGATCTCCTTGCCCAACTGAACTTAGGACCGTCCCAGGCTCTGAACTCTCGAGGATCTCAGCCATGGTGGGCGTCGTGAGATGTAGGAACTCAAGTAAGAAAAAGGAGAAGCCGTTAGAGAGAGGGAAGAGTTAGGAAACACTCAACCCAGCCCCCAAGTAACATCTTGACCCCCCCGCTAATGCATCACGGGTCTTTGCGGCAGCATATGTCTTTCGTTTTGAGCGACTTCAATGGATATACCTGGCGATATTACCCACACTATGCCTGCCCGAAGGATCGGCCATGTCTAAAGAGGAAACCAGGCTGAACTTGCTGCAATCCTAAATGGCTGATTGTCGAGGGCTAAGGCACGGGAGGGATGCTGGACCGTTTAGCTTGTGCGGCTGGGTACAGGGGTGTCTGTCTGCACTTGAGTTGGCGATGCTTGGCTATGTATTGAACTTGGAGTTTAATCCCGAGAGACAAGCCGACGAGTTGCACATTTCAACTCGGTGAAACTAACATTTTTTCTCCTTCAGCCCCGATTACTCGATGTCGTGAAACCTTGGTATACGTCGGCCAAGTGCCATTCTCATTCTCTAGTTGGTGGTGGCTAATTGTGGCTGCAGAAACATGCATGCGCCGCCGACTGCTTTCATAGCTTATGGTAGAGGATCAACGTCGATCATTACACTTATTGACGTTTTATGGTATTTTGGTCATCTCGATATCTGACCCTTTAGATAGGCTTCATGTTGCTTTCCTTCAGACTCATCTCCATCATCGTCGCGTTTGACTGAACATTGCAATATCTATATCAACTTGCATTATACAATGCCAACACCCAACGAACCTATTCAATACGAAACGCTTCAACATGTCGTCAAACCAGACACGAATAGTACATGTGAGGAGCCTCCTGATCGCCAATCCGAGGTCCGCGACTGTTTGATACCATCTGCCTCCTCGCCGTCAGACCCAAAACACCAGAACTGGAAGCAACACTGGAAAAGGATTGGACTCGCGAGCATTCTTGCGATAGTATTCGGTACCATGGCCATTCTCGCCTCGCTAGCAATCCTGATCTTTCTCTGGCAAGGCGCTCAACTCGCGGAACATCGTCAAGAGCCAGTCTTTTGGAAGACCATCGTCTTTCACGGCTGGGCCCCCCAAGTCGTCACCATTTGCTCCGCTGCGATCCGTATCGTCATGACTTTACAAAACGGCTTCGTGGTAGCCGCAGTGGCAGCCATCATGCTGGAAACTTTAGGTGCTTCACTTGTCGACACGGCCATGTTGTCGGTTGAGAGAGCCTTGGGGTCGTCGCCTCTCAACCTTTTGGCCCCGGCTCTGAGACGATGTTCTACCAGAGAGGATCGTACTTTAGCTGTACTACACCTTTTACTGGTAGCAATTGCTCTGGTTATCAATCTAGCGTCTGCCTTTACCTCTACCATTCTCCTCTCTGACTTTAGGTCTGGCTTGATAGCGTCGCCCCCTACCATGGCCAAGGTGGGAATCGACTTTGGCAAAGAAGGAGAGTATCGATATTTCGGTTCGGCTGTCGTAAAGTCAAGACCCGTAACCAACTGGCGATTCGCCGAAGCCAGAGACAGAAACTCTACCAAGGGCGACACAGGCGACACATACCGTTCCATGCTACCCTTCCAAGATGCAGACTCGAGGAGACTACTCGAGTTCTACTCTGGACCTGCGGCCGTCTCCAACTTCAGGACCTTCTGCGTCGCCCCAGAGTTTAGAAACTTGACTCTTGCTCGAATCCAAGACCCCGACACCGAGGATGACATGGGTCTCAACGTCCTCGCCGACTTACTACCTCCCGACCTGATGGATTGGAAGCTAAAGTTTGAACCCTTCACCAACGCCTCCAAGCCTAGTCCAGTCAAGGCTCAACTGATCGATACTTGGCATGCCTCTTCGCCACCAAGCTGGCCGCTGACCGTCTACTATTGCATCGAAGACACGTTTATGCCTGAGAATCAGTCAACTCGTTGGCCATATTTCTTCCACCGCGCCCTACTCTTCAACTCGACCGTGTTCCTTAACGAGACCAATACCGGTGATGACGGTCTACCCAAGACACTACGCAATCTCACCACAAAGAAACAAGGCTTGTGGACAAAAGCCATCAATGTCGACGGAGTCGAGGTTTTCAGTGCTACTGAAGTTTACTTCAACAATGCTGGACCGCGGCTGTACAATGCTACCATGTCTGGCCGCGGTATTAAATCCGAGCCAACTGGAGATTGGCGCCGTGGACCAGGTCATGATAGCCAGATCGATATCCTGCATCAAATGGGTATCGGAGCTGCTTTTGAAGATCGTGGCATCTTGGAGCTGGTCATGGACTCTCACCTTCCAGACGGCAACAGACCTTATCATATGCCTCTTGGCCCTACTATTCTATCGGCATCGGGTATCTCATCTTGGTCCGTCACCCAATTCTCCTGGGCCTTTAGAGACTCCTGGATGACCACCACTGCCATGGGCCCGATAGAGTTCCCCCACCCGGCTCATTCATCTGTCTTTCAGAGCATCATCCAGCAGACTGGGGATCCGGCACAGGCGGTTCAGGCCTTGATGACGAGACTGTACCAGATGCAGTATTATGATTTCCTTCCAGACTTTGATTTCAAGCAAACCACCGAGACGATATACTCGACCGAGAGGATCATACCGTCAAGGTGGATAGGGCTTCTCATCGTCTTCTGCCTTGTGGCGCTTCACCTCCTTCTGGTCTTCATCACGACGGTGCTCTTCATCCTTCGAACGAGGGGTTCTGCACTTGGGAACATCTGGCAGGCTGTCTCACAGATGGCTTCTCCCGAAACGAGGCAGATTCTCGAGTCGGCAGATTCCAGACGTGATGATGAGATGAAGGCCTGCGTCAAGGCGGTGGGCAAGGATGCCGGAGTTTATGGCATGTCACGATCAGTTGAGACGGGGAGGATAGAGATTCAGCTTCGGGAGAGGAGAAAGGAGGTTATGGACTCGTAATTGTTACCATTAAGCATAGATTTGAGAGCAGGACTCTCAACACCCGTCACACATAAACGATGATGGACTTATGTTCTTTATTCTTACAAGAACTCATATTACACGTATTCGACCCACAGCCTTGTCCAGGCTGTCCAACTTGGCGTAATTATCAACTCCAATGTACTAGCCTAGCTCCTCACACTCCCTTCCGCATATTACCCCTTATCGTGTGCAGTCTCCCCAAAATCAATCGTCGTAATTATGCCACAGGAACAGGAGCTGGGGCCTCGGTGCCGGAGGCGGCCCTGCTGCCGGGAGGAGGGAGGAACATTGGGAGGTAAGTGACGGCGAGGGACATGACTACAATCACGTTAGCATGGGTTTTTCGTTGCCAATTGCAAGACCAAGCAGCAATTCTTGCGTGTCGCGGGTAAAACATACTTGACATGCCAACCGAAAAGTATCCAGGAGTGGTAGAGTTCTTCTTAGACTCCTCGCTCTCGCCCAGCCAGCTCTGAATGGAAAAGACAACAGCAGCCCTAATCGATTCCCAGCTCGTTAGCATATTGGTCGTGCATTAATCGTCGCCTCGTCGAAAGATTCCATCGCGCCACCTCTCTTCGTCGTCAGGGGAAAAGGCTGATCAACCAACGTACCATCCCACAAGCTTGTTTCGCGTAAACATGGCGGCCATAGGCAGAGTCGTAGACAATGTCGAGGAAAAGTCGGTCGAGTCGCCCGAAGCCTTGGGCTCCTGGTAAGGGACGACTGTGTGTTCCTTGAGTTAGCTCCTGGTCGCATCATGGAAATCGCATCGCGCTGGACTCATTGTCCGTCGGGTGGAAGAAGTGAGGAGATCTCGGATGTTATGGGTAGTTACTCACTCAGGTCAGCTCGTCGAGCATCCTTTGTGGGGGCCATGATTGCTGTTGTGAGGGAACTCGGTGACGGAGATGGAGATTGGAGGTTGTCGCGATTTAGCTTGCGACCTGTCGAGTTGAGTTGAGATGGGGGAGGCTTGACGAACTGTGGCTGTGGCACATTCGTGTGGGGGAGCGAGCTATACTGGATCTAGTTAGATGTGGCGTCGCTTCTTGACACCTACCTAAATAGGAAATGAGTCTGATGCCCCCACAAAACGAGATCCACCAAGACTTGCATCATGAACAATCAAGGTAATTGAAGCAATTATCATTCAAGACACACTTTATTTCATCTTTTATAGTGCCCTCGACGGGGCCTGTTCCGAGAGGGGATTGCACCAGGCAGCGTAGACTAACACAATGGTCGACACAGACGCCGCTGCATCATGAGCGTGTATATACATGACAACGGGTATCCTCCCAAAACCAGCGTCGACAACATCAGCATCAACATCAGCAATACATCAGATCATATCATCACAATCCACCCATAACCCATAGTCAGTCCCATAACATGCGCTCAATTCCATACACTCCCGCACCAAAAAAAATCAAAAAGACAATCCCATTGAAAAAACGCCGAAACATGCACTTGCTTGTAGTGGCCAAGAGGGACTCGACCTACTCCACCCTAATAATGACCTTCCACTGCAACGCCCCGGCCTCGCGAATCGCGCAGGCCAGACATCCTCTCTTGCGCCGGCTGATGATGGCATTCCAGCCTTTTTGAGCACAGAGGGCTCGGACCAAGATTTCCATGTCCGAGCCAAACTGTCGCTTTCGTGACTCAAAGTGCATCTGCTCCGCGGCAGGGAAACTGCCTCGTCGCTGAACAATGTTGTACTTTGAAGTGAGTCTCTCGATGGTCGGAGACTGAGGAACCTCGGCTAGGTTGGTGATACAATCGATGACAAGAACGCGCTCGCTGCCCATTCGCGAAGGCGAGCGACGGTGAGTCTGAGGAACAGCAAGGAGCTCCGAGAGCGGAGCGTGTTGTCTCTTCAGGAGTTCCGAGATGTGCATAACCGTATAGTTGTACCATTTGTGTAAGGGATGGCCTAGATTTGGTTAGTTATGATGACGAGTGATGAGTTATTAATGCATACCTGTCCTGTGTGCCGGGCGAGAGCTCTTGCCCAGCATGTCGGAACCAGAAACATCAATCTGTTGAATTGTTGGGCTGGATGGAGATTTTAAGAAGCGAACGCGATGCGATGGTGAGCATGGATGCGCAGTAACAAAGTTGATATCGTAAGAGAGCGAGAAGGAGAAATTCTCAGGCGCAAATCCGTCAATCGAAACACCAAAGTTGATGTTGGCGGGGAACGAGAGAAGTTCAGGGTCCTTGGTGTTGGAGCCCGCGAGCGAAGTCGACTTGGCGAAAGGTGTAGCCTGGATAGAGTTGGCGGGAGCAAGCAGCTCCAGGGATCGCAGCGTAACGCTCATCAACGGCGGAGGAGTAGAGTAGTTATTCTCGTGGGGGATGATAAAGTCGGCAGGGAGAACAGAGTATTCGTCGGCGTCTCCGAGGATGGAAGATTCTCGCTCAACTCGCTTCTTTGCCCAGAGCCTCGCCTTCTTTCCAAGGTGAGCATGATCCTCTGATACTGTGTTAGCATTCTCATGCACAAGCATCAATGTCCCCAGCCGAACTTACCAGCTACGTCTTCGACCTCGATGTTGACCCAGCCCTCGTCGAGGCCGAGGGGCAGAATATCACTAGAGACCCATCCCATGCACTCGGCAGATCCCTTACCAGCTGCAATAACTCGGCCGACAATGCAAGACGTGCTCCAGAAACTCTTGCCAGAGTATACGAAGCCACCGCACAGATTGGCAAACGGGCCCAGCTTTTCCATGGCCTTCTTATCGTTCTCGAGGAGGGTAGCCATCAAGAAATGATACACGCCCTCACCTGGAAGCATCAATCCAAAGATGTATGATTTGGAAAGCCAGCCCGAGGAATGCAGAGCAGCGGCGAGCTTCCGTCGTTGCGGTTGAGGCGTGTTACCGTTTTTCTGGCCAGCCGGCCGGTCCCATGCCCCGAAGTACGATGCTCGCTTAGAGCCATTTTCCTTAGGAGTCCTGGCAGGCGAAGGAGATGGTGCAATGCCCATTGACTGACGGGCACTCTTCGCAATGAGGCCTTCGTAGGTATCAATACCGGGCCAGCGCAGCTTCTTTGCGAAATGGGTGAGACCGTCGACTTGTTGTTGTGAGTGGCGGCCCTTAATGGTATAACTATAGTTCGTCGTGGGCGTGGCCTCCTCCTGGCGTTGGCGGAAGGTGAACTTGCTGACCAGTGATCCAAGCCAACCCGACGACGATCCAGGAGGAGTAACGGTTCCCTTTGGAGCAGAGTCCTCGGCCTTTTCAATCTCGACATTCTCAAGCCAGCTTCGGGCAAGATGCAACGACCACTTGACCATGGGGGTGGCAGCTCTCTCAAAGTGAACGACGTCAATGGGGCGGAAAGCTTCGACGCCATACTCCTCGCCCTCGGTGATGGCGTCTAATCGGATGAGCAGTTCGGTAGCAACAAGAATCTGCATGAGGAGCCAGTATTTCTCCTCGGCACGCTCACTAGAACTAGTAGCATCGTGGATGGAGGAGGCGTCCTCGAGGTCGTCGTTGTCGGCGCCTCCCCAGAGGATCTGGCCTAATCTGATCCTCCACTCGACATGGGTAAAGTCAAACCAGACATTGGCAGTGCCCAGACACTTGAGAAGGGCATTGATCTGGTTGGTCAGACTGTAATGGTCGCGCTTGTCGACGACAGAATTGACAGGACGCATAAAAGTGTGAAAGAGGTCCTGGTAAGTCTGAACGGTCGTCTTCTTGCGGAGATCATTGACGCGATACAACTCGCCATTGCGCTTGATGCGGTCGAGGATCTCTGACTCGGGGAGGCGGCGCAAGTACCCCAACGGGGAAAGCATACGCTCGCGTGCCTCAACAATGGCTTGGGCCTTTTTGCCGACACTGTCAAAACCCCATTGCTCCTCCTGGAGAGAGTCGCCGACAGCAAGCTCGAGGGCGGCCGAGTAGCCCATGGTTCCCTTCTCTAGACCCTGCATGCTCAGCATGTTGGGCCGTTCCCGGCAACGGATGAAGAAGTGGGCCTTGCGGGACTCGACGGCCTTCTTCTGGGCGGCGGCATCATGATTGAGATCGCGGGTGAGATGAGGCCATGCAGTGAGGCCGCTCCAGGCCCTGTCCTCGATCTGGACATGGTCGGTAAGGTCGCGGATCTCCAATGCCTCATCAAAGGGAAAGGCGACACTGGGATTGGGTGCGCCAGAGCAATGCCCTTCACTGCGGGCAAAGTACTGGGGGGCGCCCGAGAAGAGCTTCTCAATCTCAGACTCGGAAAGGGTGGCCATGATTCTATCCAGCTTCAGAACGGGCGTGGGCTTTGGCTTTGGCGGGGACGAGCTGGCATTGTCTGGCTCAGAGCCCGGGTTCGGCGGTGGAGGAGGAAGGGGCTTGTTCTGGTCCGGTGGTGAACGCGGGGAAGCAAGAGTCCTTGGAGAGTGTGACGGCGATTGTGATGATGAGGGTGTCTTAGTCCCTTGGAATTGGGGGGATCTGCCGTTGGAAGCTGGAACTGGAGGTGGGGCCTTGCGGCGGAAGCCTCGGTCGGGAGGAGCGGAGCGTGGCGGAGGAGAATGCGGGGAGGAAGCGACCTTGCAGGAGGCAAGAAATGTTAGTGGCACGCTCGAGAAGTAAAGAATTGAAAGAGAAAAAAAGACAATTGGGGGACGAGACAATTGAGGGAGAAAAAAAGTGACAGATTTCTTTTTGCTGGATAAACGGGAACGGGAACATCCACTGCACGCTCACGCTCGGCAGGCTTTAGACCGGCACAAGGCCAATTGCATCTCCGTAATGGCATGGTATGGTGCTGCGGGATACAGCAAAGAGGCGCACCGACCTGAGCCCATGGGGGGGCCATCGAGCGAGGCATGACCTGAGCATCAACAGAACGTGCAGCGGATCGTCCTGGCACGCGACACCCGGACCTGGGACTGGCCTTGCTTCCAGGGCTTGGTTGGCTGGTCTGAGGGTGGCCTGATGGTGCGCCATAGAGGGAGGGGGATGGAGGGGAGGGAGACGCCAGGTTCCCCTCGAGTCAGGGATCAAATGCCACCAAAAGATGAAATGTCTCAGCGGTTATTAACAGGCAGAGTAACAAGAAAAAGAACCTCTCTTCACTTACACGCTCCCCATCACTCTCGGTCACATTTACCCGTCCACCTCTCTCCTTGACGCGCTTCCTCGCCCTCGCAAGGAGACCCTGAAGCAAGTAATCAGGCCTGGCAAAACGGCCAGTCCCCGCTGTAGATGCACCAATGGCGCCAGACTCATCGGCGTCGTCCTCGGCGCTGTCCTCGTCGTTGTCGTCGTTCATAGCCGCCGTTATAGTTGTGGTGACGCCCATGGCGTTTTGGGGCTGGGGCTGCTGCAGCGCCCGGGACCGCTGCCGTTCATGATGCGCCGGCGCAATCTTATTCTCAGCCGATCTGTCCTTCTGCTTCTTCTGCTTCTTCGTCCTTTCCCTCTTCAATGACTTGTCAGCGGCGTCACTGAAAGCACTGCTCGCTGCTGGCCGCGGAGACGGCCTAGATTTGGTAAGTGGCATCGCCGTAAAGGCGCCGCTTTCGTTCCAGGGACAACAACAGCAACAGCAATGGAGATCAAACCCCGGCGCAGCGCGGGCATCCGCCGCCGAAGGTTCGGATCGGCCTCGGCGATGGTGGCGATGGCAGCCAACCTCCAAAGTGGGACAGCGCCCACAGTTGAGAGCGGGAATTTGACACGACCGAGATGAGCTGCTGCCGCTGCTCCTTCTGCTTTGTATCAGTCGGTCAAGCCAAGGTTCCGTGTTTTCCTAATCGCTACCGCCGTCAGTCAGATGTTCTCTGCGTTGGTTCACCCTGCCAGCTGCGATCGGGATTGGCTCCGGCGCACATTCAGGGCTCCGTCGACAATAACTCGACCCGTCTTGTTGGTTCCGGTGCATGTATTTGCATGTATCGATGGGCAAAAAGTGTATGGATGGGGAATAAATGCAATCTTGCAGCAGCAATGACAGGAAGGAAAATAACTCGCCGGTGACGGGGGCAAGGCCATAGTTATCATCGACCCCCGTCTTTCTCGTCAAGACAGAATTGTCCTCCACTCACTCGCCTGTCAGTCCACGTACGTACATTCTCAGCATATAATGCTTCCCAGGAGTTCAAGCGGCTGTCTCAGGTCGTCGGCGCACAATCCCGTGCAGCAAATAAATCCGCCCTCTGCCCCTCTCCCCGTTCCTAGGCCTCTTTATCCGCTTCTCTTCTTCCCTTCTTGTGCAACAGTCCCCACGCGCGCGCGGGTATCTAGGAGGCCAGGACGGTGGGCCGTGGTCCTTGACCTTGAACCTGGGAGGATCGTGGGCCGTGGCACCTGGCAAAAAGAGAGGTGACGGGGGAGGATCTGCGATTCGATTCGCGTCGATGCACACTCGCTCGCATACAACACGTAAGTACGTACGTCCCAAGGGTATGCAAGCAAGACCAGGCGGCACTCATCAAGGAACCTGGTTTATATATTGCCCATCTCAGTGATGGACCAGCTATCCATGCGCCCGCGCGTCCCGTTGATGCCAAAGCAGAGCCCTTTCTCGGGCTGCTAACTAAAACTGCAAACAGGCCATGGCAGATCCTCCTCTAGCCGTACCTGTCAGCCTCAACCACAACCTGGCACTGGAAGCTGCGGGAGTTTGTGGGCCTGGACCCAAGGAATGCAGAAGGTATCCGTAAAGTGGAGGGGCTATCCGTCTCTCAACCTGGGGCCGACGAGTTTCGAAACCTCCGTCGCGAGAAAGCCGAGCCAAGAATAGGAACACCCACCGCTTCTTCCAAGTTTTTCTCTCCTCTATCCTCCCCAAGATCTGAAAGCTTCGTCAGCTTCAAACTGCTAGTCGAAATCTTGAGAGTAGTATCCCCGGATGCGAGAATCGGCATTTGACGCTCGGTCATCCTGTCTTGGATGGCATCGGACTGCTTAGTTTGTCCAGGATGTATGTCCCAGCCCTGCATAAACAGCATCCTTCTTTCAAAACGTACTACTCCGTATCCTTCTGGACGTGCGTATGTGCGTGTGCGTGTGCGTGTCTTCGTCTTACATGCGCTCGCCCGTCCAGTGGCGTCTTGTTTGTTCCCAACCACCAAAAAAAAAAAAAAAAGACCTCGGATTCGCAACATTCAGCGTTGCATGGATGTTTGGACCCGGGATGGGATTGCTGCTCAATTGTGTTGGTTGCCGATATCTACCTAGGGAAGCTAGGAAGCGTGATCTTCCATCGTCATGACCACCATGAGGCCCCTCCATCCACTTTACGACTCCTTCGCGTTTCCACTCTCACCAGCATTCTCTTCATCATTGTGCGTCCATGTGAAACAACGGCCGCACCCCGGTTGCAACCGTTCGGCCCCATCAAAACCCTCGAAACACGCGGCAACTTGCAGCCGCGAACTCTGTCGAGCGGGAGCCTCGCCCGTCCAAGTCAAGCCAAGCCAAGGGGTAGCTGCATCGCATCCGCTGGGACCGACCGTATTAATAAAAGGCACCCGACCCGATGGGAGTACCAAGACAAAGGGAAATGGTATCGAGATAGCCGTGAGGGCGCAAACTCCAGCCAGGCAACCCATGTAGCTTTTTGCTTTCAAACACTTCCTGCACCTCCACACTCCCCAAACTTTGAGCCGTAATTTCGTTTATGGTCTTGTGCACTCTTCGAGGCCGTTATGGGAATGCGGTGGATGCGTGCTCCCTCTCTTTGTCAGATCATTTCACCGCCTCTCTCTCTCCAACATCCGCAGCCAGCGCAGAGCGTGTTCCGGGCATGCGGGAAAACAATGCTCCAGCTTGAGTTGACCTGGACGAGGCATTAAGCCTTCAATGTTGAAGCATTGGTAAGACATGGACTAATACACTTCCAAGCTCAGGCTGGGGGGGTATCATGCACGACGATGAGCAGGTATTTGTGATCGGGCACAATCACCAACTCCTGCTTCTTTGTTCGTAACCGTAGAAGCTTCACCTCGTCCTGTCGAGAATCAGCGTGAATCCTTGTTTAAGTGTTGGTTGAGATGCTCACCTCTCCGTCCAGCTCCTGGACCAAGCTCCCGGAGCTATTCACATAGTTCCACACGACCGCCGCAAACTGCTCGACTCCTTGCGTCTCGCTCTCCTCTAGCGCGGGGGCATCGTTTGAGAATGATGTGGCGGTCGAAGTAGTTCGTGTCTTGGTGGTCTGAAGGGCATCGACTTGTCCGCTGGTCTTGAGAATCGCACCCGTGGCTCGGTCAAGGACGATGCTGGCCTTGACGCCAGGCTTCTTGGACAGGCGACCAAGCTTCTCTTCGAGCGCGTCGGGACCGTTTCCCTATCTCTCGTTAATAAATGAGTCAAAATTCCTGTTCAATGCGACATACCAAAGACGAATCAGTCATCGTGAAGTCGAAAACAAGCTTAATGTCCGTCGTGATAGTTAACTGATGCAACGGGATCGGCCCCTGGCAACGTGATTGGATTGACGCCAGCTCGGTCGCGGGGCAGGACCTCACGAGTTCTGCCGCTCAACACCGCCAAAATTTTAGAGCCCCTCCAAAGAAGGAAAGTAGATCTTATCAGTCTGGCTGGATCAAACAATCTCAAATCACAGCGTACAAAGAACAAGACCATTGCGTAACGTTGCAGGTCCTCACGTCTCTTTCAACCTTGCATTTGCACTTGTTCCACTACTCAAACCGACATCATGGGTTCCAGCAACAAGAAGAAGAAGGAGAAGAAGAAGGACTTCCAGGTATGATCGAGCCCTTCACCTCAAGATGAACATGAACTGAAAAGTGCCCAGAAACCAAAGTTCAAGGTTGGAAAGGATAAAGCAAAAGCCTCCAACTTTACAGATACTAGTTTCAAGTCAAAAGGTGAGAAGAGTGCTCACATCTGTTGTGTGATGTACTAACAGCCACAGCCATTGTGATGGGACACCAGTCCCTCTCAACAGTTGCACCAGATGTCGTCCAGCAGTTCAAGCATAGTCTATCACTCGCCTCCGGATCTAAATCCGACAAGCAGCGGCGAGAATCACTGGCCTATCTTACAAGTCAACTCTCATCAGAACCACCTACCAACCCCGTGGGGACTCACGCTGTTCTCGCCAAGCTACTCCCTCTCATCTCAGACAGCTCGACGCCCGTACGAAGTCAACTGCTCAAATTATTCAGAGTTCTTCCTCCGGCAGAGGTCAGGCACAGCATGGAACAGGCAATCATGTTTATTCGAGCAGGCATGACACATCTTTCAGCCGACATTAGCAACGACTCACTTGGCGTGATGGAATGGCTACTGGACGTAGCCGAGGGTGACTTGGTTATTTGCCCAGGAGGGTGGGTGAAGACGCTCAACAGCTTCTGCGCCATGATGGGATGGGCATTATCATCGTCCAAGGCTGGGTGGTCGTCAGGGTCGCGGTCTGGTCTTCGTCCCAAGGATGCTTCGACATACGCCCGCCAAATCACCACACTGTCACGATTCATAGAGGCTGGCCTTCGACACGAGGATGAGATACCGGATGATGAATCGGAGATCTGGGACAATTTGTACAGAATCCCCCGAGACTCGAATGCCTTTGAATATCTGAACTTGTACGGTTCTCGACGCGATGAGGAGGGCGAGATGTACCCAAGCCGAGAAGCAAGACAACGGGTATTTCAGCGGAGGTTCTTGGAAGCGATAAGAAAAGGCGCCGATCAGGCAAAGAAGGAGGGCGGCGCAACTGGGCGAGCGGCCGCTGGTCTCGACAAAGTGCTGGAAGAAGGGATGGGTGACTATGAGAGCTCGACGGCGATGGATACCCAGGATCTGTTAAGTCTTTGGTGAATAGTTTAAAGATTTTCAAGGCGCAAGCTATATGTATTGTTTTATCCGCATTCAGGGCTGCCAGCGTGCTCTTTGGCTACTTGTCCCTCGTCCCCGATTTACCGTACTTGTCATCTTCTTCCTTGCACTCACTAATCCCAGATGCATTTTATACGGGCACAACACGGTCCACATAGGTATAAACCTAGAAGGATGGATTCGTTCTAAGGAGACATTAATAATAGAGATAAATGAAAAGAGATGCTATCTCGGAGCCGTAGTCGCAAGCAGGCAATTCACACAAAGGGCCCAACACGGGACACTACATGTTTCCAGACAATGCAGCATAAATACGGTGATAGCAATGAAACAAAGAAATTCTCAATATGATATTTCCGCTTATTTCCTAGCTACTAATACTTACTCAATTCTGAAGTTATCAATATCTCAAGAAAGGGAAATCCACACATTCATCTCTCCTTATACCAACAACTACACTCCCTCCTCCTAACCACCGTTTCCCAAGCAGGTGTTTTCTCTGATTTCTCCTGCACCGTGCGGGCATCCTCCGTCACCGGCAAACAACATGCATCCCGCTCCCAGCTTTGCCTCCGACTACGGCCTCTCATCCTAAGTCTTAGTGCCTGGGCAACGCGTTGTGTTTTCCCCTAAGACTTAGGATCATAGAACCCTGAGGAATCTCTGTGAATCACCGCGTGCAGGAAGGCGCGTGCGTGCAGGCGCCTACATAAACATCTCCTCCCTTCTTCCCCTCCTCTCTCTCTTCTTCTCTTCACATCCTTCCCACCTTCGCCGGCCTGACACTTCTCACGACCTCGTCGAGAACGGATCAGGAGCCTCTTTTATTACGTCTCGAAAGCAGCACGAGAGGAACAGCGTTGAGTTGTTTCCTCTGTTCTGCGCCGAGAACTTCGTAATCAGGTTTGTCTCCTCCTCCTCCTCCTCCTCCCCTCCTTCTGCTCTAGCCTCCCTCTTTCTTCTGAATTTTGCATCTCCTTTATCACGACCATTATCCTCCTCTCCTCCTAGAGCTGAGCTCGGGGCACTCGCTGACGGCTCCCGTGTAGCAGGCTCGCATCCGCTCTGCCAGGTCAACCTGCCGACCGCCAGCTTGTCTTCTGCGAAACACCAAGATCTGCAAGTAAGTGCCATCTCTTTTCTTCTCGTCATTTATTCCATCCGCCACCTTTCCTTCTCGTTCTATAGCATTAGCTGCGCCTAAGCTTTCGCGAGCGCGGGTGCTCATTGCTGGCTACACACCACCTCGCACTCATTTGTGTCGCCTGCCTGACCTCTTCTAACAGAACTTCGCCTACCATGACTGTCGCTTGGGCTCCCGGCTCTCCTTCGGGCGAGGCCACCAACAGCAACGGTCAGAATGAACACGCCCAGAGCCATGAAGATCAGGGCGATGAGTCTTCCAAGGCCAAGTGGTCTCAGCCACAGGCAGTTGACTACACTGCCCTTTCCTCCCAGAACTACGACCAGGGCTGGGGTTGCAATGCCCGCTCCTATGAGTGGAAGGACGAGTACGGTGACGTTGGACCCAAGTTCCCCGAACTCGAGCTCGAGTTGTTCGGCGATCCCAGCACTCGCCATGAGCGCACTGGTCTGGACTTTTCTCAGTAGGCGGCCGCCCTTAGCTCAGTCATCCACAGTCTTGCTAACTTCCTCACAGGATCCAGAGCATTGAGGTCCAGCAGGAAGGACCTACGAAGATCGGTCCGATCGGTACCTTCAAGGATGCGGGTTTGCACCCCGTTATGCTGGAGAACGTGAACCTGTGTGGCTTTGACAACCCTACCCCCATTCAAAAGTTCACGATCCCCTCCATCCTCCAGGGACATGATGTGATCGGTATTGCTCAGACTGGTAAGGTCTTAGTCTCGTGTCACTGATCACTATGCTAACGAGAAATGCAGGCTCGGGGAAGACAGCCGCGTACTTGATCCCCATCTTGAGCAAGCTGATGGGCAAGGCCAAGAAGCTGGCCGCGGCGCGTCCCAACCCTCTGACCTTCCGCGAGGGTCTTGACGAGGTTACTGCTGAGCCTCTCGTCCTCATCGTCGTTCCCACCCGTGAACTTGCCATACAGATCTTCAACGAAGCGCGCAAGTTCTGTTACCGAACCATGCTGCGACCCGGCGTTGTGTATGGAGGAGTCCCCATCCGCGAGCAGATCGGGCTGCTGGGTAAGGGTTGTGACGTGCTTGTTGGAACCCCAGGACGTCTGGTCGACTTCATCCAGCGCCCGAAGTTCCTCACCCTTCGACGTCTTCGATACATAGTCATCGACGAGGCTGATGAGCTGCTCGACCAAGACTGGGGCGAGGACATTGACAAGATTCTGTCCGGTGGTGGTAAGTTCGCATTGCAGCGAGCCTAGTATCAGTGACTAACCAACACCTCGCAGAACAGGATGAAGGAAATGTCAAGTTCAGCCTTTTCTCGGCCACCTTCCCAAAGGCGGCTCGCGACCTCGCCAAGAACTACCTTGCTGCGTCTCATGTTCGTTTCCGTGTCGGCCGAGCTGGAAGTACTACTGCCAACATCAAGCAGATCGTGCTTCCGGCTGAGCCCCACGAGAAGCGGGACATTCTCTTGGGACTCCTGGAGGAGATGCACGGAGTTCGTACCATCATCTTCGTTAACAGCCGTCAGGCTGCGGACAATCTGGACGACTTCCTGTATAACATGAAACTGCCTGTGACGTCGATTCACAGTGACCGCACTCAGCAGGAACGCGAGGCCGCAATGCGCTCGTTCCGCTCGGGCAACGCACCCATCCTGATCGCCACAGGTGTCAGCGCTCGCGGCATTGACGTCCGCAACGTCGTTCATGTGATCAACTATGATCTTCCTTCCATGGACCATGGCGGCATTGAGGAGTACACCCATCGTATTGGTATGTCCTTCCTTGCCTTGACTTTGACTTATACCCCAGGCTGACTTCTCAGGTCGTACCGGTCGCATCGGACATCGCGGCATTGCGACGTCTTTCTTCACTGAGCGTGACGAAGGCATGGGTAGTGTTCTCACCCGCACCCTTCTCGAAACCAACCAGGAGATCCCGGAGTGTCTCCAGATGTACATTCCAGAGGGAGATGCCCGCACCAACCTCAAGTTTGAGGCGGACTCGGACTTTGACCCCAACGACGTTGCCGGTGCTGGTGATGCTGGCGGTGCTACTTGGGGAACTGGTGACGGCTCCGGCGCCGATGGCGGCAATGGCGGCGACGCTTGGGGAGGAGGAAACGCTGGTGCCGAGGGTGGTGACGCCTGGGGTTCTGGTGGAGGAAACGCCGGGGCAGAGACTGGTGATGCTTGGGGTTCTGGCGGAGGCAATGCTGGTTCCAACAACTGGAACAGCGCTCCTGCTGCTCCCGCTGCCTGGTAATCTTGTCAGCATGCGTCACGGACATCTGTCACTGGCATCTGTCACTGGCATCTATCAACGTTAGGGGTGTAAAAATGGTGAGATCTGGGGATCTAGTAATCGAGTAGGGGCTGGGTATACATCAAGTACTGGTTCTATTAGTCAATCCTTTGACAAAGTTCATAGCTGATGAATACGATGCTCTACATGTTCTTGAGAATTTTAGCCAGGCCCTTGATTTTCCGTGTTGGTCCTCCATAGCCCAGTTCAACAACGCCTTGAGTGAACTTCCAACTGTCTGGTTGACTTGCGACGGGATACTGCACGGGAGGGGGGATGCTCGTACGGACGCCTAGCCAGCCGAAGCGATCCTCACACACAGCCTTGATATTGCACAGGCCACGGAGACCCTCTTCACCAGCGAAGCGGCCGTAACCAGAGCCGCCGACACCACCAAAGGGCAGCTGAACGGCGTAGTAGACGGCAAAATCGTTAACGGCAACCATTCCAGCACGCAGACCCTTGACAATGGGCTGCAGGTTGGGGTCACGCTCAGAGCCGTGGACAGAGGCTCCGAGGCCAAAGCTGTCGATGTTGGCAATAGAGAGGATGTCCTCGGGAGATGAGGACTTTGCGCGGAGGAGGGTCAGGACAGGGGCGAAGCACTCGTTCTGGGCGATGCGCATGTCGGGCGTCACGTCTGCGAGGAAAGTCGGCTGGAAGTAGTGGCCTTGGGGGTAGTCGGGGTGGTTATGACGCTTGCCTCCAGCGAGAAGACGGGCTCCCTGGGAGACGGCTTCGGCAATAAGTTCCTCGAGGCGATCAAAAGAGGCATCCGAGATCATAGCACCAACGTCGGCCTCGGGGCCCAAGCGGAGAGCCTTGATGCGGGGTGCAAGGAGCTCGACGAGCTTGTCGTGAATGGCGCTAGGAGCAATAACACGCTCAATACCGATACAGTTCTGGCCAGCCGCTTGGAAGGTTCCGCGAAGAATGACTTCAGCGATGCGCTTGAGGTCACGGGAAGCAGAGTCAAGGATAATAAAGGGGTCCTTTCCGCCGAGCTCAGCAACAACAGGAGTAAGACTCTTGGCAGCACTGGCAGCAACATGGTGGGCGACGCTCTGAGAGCCGATGAAGGTGATGTGGCTCACACCGGGGTGGGAGGTGAGATGGCCGGCGGTCTGGGGCCAGCACACGACAGTCTGGACAAGTTGAGGGTCGAAGCCATGAGCGACGAGGGCTCCGCGGGCGATACCGGCAAAGTAAGAGCTCGACCAAGCCGTCTGCTCCGAGACCTTGACGATAATACCATTGCCAGAAAACAGTGCGCTGATGACGGGGCCAATCAGGTTGTGAAAGGGGTAGTTCCAGCTGACAAGAGCAGCAACGACACCCAGAGGCTCATAGTGCACCGTGTTGCGCTTATACATCATGAGAAAGTTGGTGGGACGTCTGGAGGGGCGCAGAGCCTTCTCACCATGGGCAAGAGTCCACTGGAGCTTCTCAACCGTGACGAGAATCTCACCAAGCTGAGCATCAACCATGGTCTTTCCACTGTCCAAGCAAGCAATCTTGACGATCTCCTCCGCGTTGTCAAGAACATGCTGCATGATGGAGCGCAGAACGGCGCGGCGCTGGTCAAACGTGGTCTCGGCCCATGTCTTCTGAGCGGCAGCGGCAGAGGCAACGGCGCGGTCAATAGCAGCAGGCGTCGCGGCGTTCACATTGCCGAGGAACTGTCCCGTAGCTGGAGCGTAGCATTGAACAGCAGAGCTGCCAGAGACCTTGACAGAGGGGACATCGACATATGTACGAGGCTCGGGGATCTTGGGCGCGGGGACCGTGTAGCGGCGGGGGCGGCCCGTGGCGGCCGATACGGAGGCATTGGCTATAGCATTGGTGATGCGGATGAGGAGGAGGGTAAAGATTATGGCAGTGCCAGTTGCGATGGCCGAGAAGGTGTTTTGTCTAAGTACAGCGTGGTTAGCTTCCTCTGGGTGGGCTCAATGGCTTGAGTAGAGCTGAAGCCTTACGAGATGTTGTACTCGGCAGCAAGCTCAGTGCACCGCCGCCAAGCGGTGAGTACAAACGGTTCCTGATGGTCCATTGCCGACGAGAAAAAGGATCAATTGCAATTCTCTCAACCGGCAGTTGTCCGTAGGAGGAGGAGAGACCCCTTTTTATGTATCGTTCGACTTGGGTTGAGCTGCGGCTTCGTTTCTTTTGAGAAGGGTCAAGTGTGGATGCGACGTGCAATTGAGGTCGGATTAGCGCCGGGGATCGGGTGGGGGCTTTGTCCTCTGAACGTGCCTGCCAAGCCTTGACCGCCAAGGGGAGACGCTCCTACCGTATTCGTACTCGATTTATCTGATCCTCTCTCACGCAACGGCAGGCGCATGCCGTCGGTACCTACCGGAGGTGGGCAGAGCGAGATATAAGACCCGTTGCAAGACACCCTCAACACCACGAGTGAATTGTAATATCATCTTGATTTCATGTCTGGTCTCCAAAAATAAGGAACAACCTAATTATATAGCCACTCCTATTTACAGCCCCCATTTGATGAGCCCATCTCCTCGTCCCCATCTCTCTCGGGCCTTACATCCTCCTCCACCTGCCCAACGCCGGTCCATCTGTTTCGAGCGTCATCTGTCTCTCTCTCTCTCTCTCTCTTTCTCCCCGTCTTCACAAAATGAAAAGTCCCTCGTTGGGGAATGAGGTTGCTGCCTTTTCAGCTCTAAAGATGCAAAAATATGGAAAACGACATGAGAGAGGGAAAAATAATAAAAGGTGATAGCACCGAAACGACCAAAAAAACAATCAATCATACAAGAACCCCTTTTGCATGTCCCCTTTCAAAACGCCCTGCGCGCGTAAAGCAAAGCCTCCCAGGATGAAGGCTGGGAGGAGTTAAACAACCAAATCGGCAACCCCCCTTCCTTCCGCTACCTGCTCCAGTGTATGAGATGAGCTCACTGACTGACAAAATTTGGAGGGGAGCAACTCGTAGATCGCTCGTGCAGATCATAAGTGCATCAATGGCCCCCTGTGTGGCCCGGGATATCAAAAGCGGAAAAAGGTAAAGAGAATAGACAACTCGGAGCCGGAAGACGGCTTCTATGCCGTCATGCCTGAGTTGAGGTAATATACAAGGAGTGTCAGGCTCTCCCAAGTCGCATGGAGCCACGCTTGTTGTTTAAACATTGGCGCTCTTGGTTAGCGACAGACCGCGGAGTCGGGGGCGAAACCGGCCGCCTTGTGATTGACTTGACTCAATCCTTGATAATCGTGCGGCTGAGGTGAAGTCGCTGCTGGCCTCGAAACTGGGCCGTACCCTGTCCATCGATGCTCGGACGCGGTCATATGATGGCCGGGCACGGTCAATAGACGGTCGAGCCTGCATGGGAACATCCATCGACATGCGAGGGCCCGTGTAATTAGTTGAGTCGCTGCCATTCTGGCTGTGTTGATTATACGTTGTGGTTCGCGTCGCCGTCGAAGGTGGGTAAATTGGTCGCAGGTCCTCGTCGACGCTTCCATACGTCATGTGCTTGGCTGCCTTTCTCGATTTCCTCGAGCTCTTAGATGACTTGGACTTGTCGCTCTTGGTGTCAGCCGTGAGAGGGTCGCTCGACTCCTCCTTCTCCGTCAGATGAGCAAACTGGCCCATCCTCTCTTGCTCACGGATAATGTCGACATCGTAAGGCCAGTAGACCTTCTGGAGAGCCTTGATGGCAAATCGAGGGAAGAGGCAGATGACTGGCACGAGGAAGAATACGGCCCAGAACGACGCTTCTTGGTACACCTGGGCGGCGGTTCCATAGAAGAAGTCTGATGAAGTGAAAGACGTGTACACTCCGGTCCAGAAGAAGACGAACACGTCACTGATAACGACAATGAGCACCATGAGCCAATCCCATCGGTACGTGTTGATCAAGATGTACATGTTGATCGTGATGACGGCCGGGTGAGCAATATAGGCACCGAAGCGGAGGCGGTCCTCCACACCCAGTCCGTTGCCGGTCACAACGATACCGGGCTCGAAAAGCAAGTAAGGGATGAAGAAGACCATAACCGACTGGTACACACCGTCGATCATGTAGAGCCTATCGCATGTTAGCATTTGTGATCACAGTTCCATAAAATTATGCACTCACCAGAACTTGAGCTGGGTCCACTCCAGTCTCTCAATACCTCGGCGGTAGAGCTGAGGAACGGCCAACGATACCTTGTCAGACACGTCCTGATCCAGCACACCCATAATGGCAACGGGCACCGAGGTGAAGAACAGGTTGAACATGAGAATATAGGTGTAGTCGAAGAGATAGGTCATGTCGAAGTCGCAGTAAAGGCCGTACCAGAAGATGGCGAACGTCCACACCATGTTCTTGTAGAAGAAGTTGCTGATACTCTCGGCCAGGCGGCGGTAAGACCAACGACCGTGGACAAGCACAAGCCTCTGAAGGAAGCGGAACTGAGCGATGGCATAATCAGAAGACATGGCCGCCTGGCGACCTTCGACGCCAGCGATACCAACACCGACGTCTGCCTCCTGGATCATGGCTACATCGTTGGCACCATCACCGATCGAGAGGGTCATAACATCCAGGCCATTCTTGACCATTGCGACGACAGCAGCTTTCTGGGCGGGACTAACTCGGCAGCAGAGAACCGACTTGCACTGCTTGCAGAGCAAGAGGAACTTCTGCTTCAGACGGTCGTTGAGGACCCATCTAAGTGTAAATCCATCAATGACTAGTCCGTGAGTGGGTGCGGGAGGCTCGTGGTTGGTCTTGGCATGGGCGAGGTCCTCGTCGCTGCCCGTGATGTTGAAAGTCTTAAGGTTGTCGTCCAGCAGCTTCTCCGCCATATCAAGGCAGGCGTCGTCAGTCACTTCTCCAGCCTCATCCTCCTCGACCTTCAAGTGAATCAATTCCATGTCGTTGTTGAGCAAGTTGCATGAGAAGCCGATGTTGATGGCAGTCTCGACCTTGTCGCCGGTGAGAACCCAGAGCTTGATACCAGCATCACCCAGAAGGGCAATGGTGTCAGGCACACCGTCCTGCAGACGATCCTCGATAGCAGTACCACCAATCAAGTAGAGATCGTGCTCAATGAGCTCAGCCACAGCCTCGAGCTTCTCCTCTCGCTCCTCAAGTGCAGAAGCAGCAGCATCGTGCTCCTTCTTCCAGGCTCGGTACTCTTGTTCAGAAACTTCCTTGTGGGCAATGCAGAGGGTACGGAGACCCTCTCGAGCAAACATCTCCAGGTGTTCGGCTGTCTCCTTCCTGAGCTCCTTCTGCTCTCCCCGCTTGAGGCGAGCGTAGATGACACTGTCGGCACCCTTGCAGAACAGAACGATACGACCATCGGGCATTCGTACAATTGAGCTCATTCGCTTGCGGCTCGAGTTGAACTCGATCGTGTTGAGAATCTGGTAATGTCGGTCCTCGCCCAAAACGTTCAAGTTGATGCCTTCGCCCGAGTGGCCGAGAACTGTAAAACCCATATCGCGAGCAGTAGAGACGAGAGCTTCCTCATCAGGAGACTGAGCCTTGAAGATCATCTTGGGCGAATCACCATCAATCCTTTCAGCAATAACGGTGTGGCATAGAGCCAAGGCAAGCATAAAGTAGTGGTTGGCTTCCTGCTGCTCAGGGCCGTGCTCGCCAGCCAAATCGGAAACGAAATCGGGGGCAATGAAGGTAACGTCCTCATCGTGGAGGTACGGGCTGTCGTTAATTTTGCGAAGGCCGGCAATTGCGCGTACCTTGGCGTCAGCAATCTCGAGCCGGATCCTCTCAGCTTCCTTCTCAACGTCGACACCGAGTCGCTTCTGCATTCCAGCCTGGGCTTCGGTATAAGCCTCTCCGTAAGGCTGCCCATTGATCGTTGCCTTCTTGAACTCCATGACGTTCTGAGTGAGCGTACCGGTCTTGTCGGAGAAGATGTACTCGATTTGGCCAACATCATCCGAGATGTTCCAGGACTTTGGAATACAGGGTTGGTCGATCTTTTCGTAGTACATTTCCACGTCGCTGAAAATGAAGATGGCCTGCAGGGTTCGAACGATTTCCAGAGTGATGTAGAGTGAGATGGGAACCAAGTTCTGGAAGAGAATGATGGCAGCCCAGAAGGTAATGAAACCGCTCATAGCGGGATTTCCACCAATAGAGCCGAAATCGAAAAAGTAGAGTGAGGCATCCGTCTTCGCCCATGCGACGCCGTTGACGATAGCGGACAGGAGACACATGACGAGCAGGATACCAAAGTTGCAGACAACGTTGAAGTTCATCTCTCGGGCGATTCGGGGGCGCTTACTGGGGGTAATACCAGCATTCTGCATGATCTTGGTGTCATGTCCAGTGTAGACCACCACACCGAGAATCCATTCGGTGTTTCGGAGGTTGCAGCCACGGAGAAGAAGATTGTCGATAGTGATGGGCTCCGTCATATCCTCGGGCTCGTCGTCAGCATAGCCAGGCACGGTCTGCTGCCACTTGATGGCACCGTTGTACTTGTACAGGTTGGGCTGAGGAGCCTCGCTCTCGATAACGAATTCGGCACGTTCGCAGTCACGGGCGTGCTTGAGGGATCGACCACAGCGCACAGCCTGGCGGACCTTCAGGTTGGTCTCACCATCCAAGTTCTTTGTCTCGACATAGCAGGCTCCATCGGGGTCAGAGGTAGACAGAATAATAATGTCGGCAGGAAGCTCCTCGTCATTGTAGATTCGCACAAAATCTCCCACAACCAGACTCTTCCAGGCATCCTTTTGGAACCGAGCGCCAGCGGCGGGATGAGTGTAGTTGATGAAATCCGACTTCATCTGGGCGAGGGCCGCTGAACGCTTGGCATCTTGCTGGTCGGGAAGCTGGATCTGGACATGCGGGCCGGGCGACGGGGATGGAACGGGGGTCATCTGAATATCCTCGCGGGCGGACATGAAAGACTCGCGGTTCGTAAAAGGTGAAGCAAGGGACCCGCGCACAGATCGTCTGGTACGATGCGATTCAACCGAGGGACGAGGAGCATCCTCATCCGATGGGCCCATCTTCCGCTTGGCCAGCTCCTCCTTGGCCTTCTTGGACCACAAGCTCTGGGTAGAACGCCAGATGAGACCGAAAAATCGCGAGTTGGCTTTCTTGAACTGTCTCCAAACGCCGACGTCTCCCTGAAGGACGTTGACATTTGTCCAGTTTCGCAGTCGATGAACCGGGGCATTGTTAAGCTCGATATCGAGAATAGTTCTTCGGTAGTCTTCGATGGCATCCTTGATAGCGGTGACAGTGATGATGAATATCAGGGGAACAGCGTTGAGGCCGGGATTGACGCCGCCAAAGATGGGGAAGATCTGTACGATGGTTAAGGTTTATGTGCAAGGCTGCAAGAGAGTGGAATCGTCAACTTACGACCAGGATAACCAGGAACAAGAAGAAAATGTTGGCGACATTGTGGAACTGAAACCACAGGTTCTTGGGCACGAAGGATATGGGTGTATACTTGGCCGTTCGAATCTTGTTACGCGTGAAGGACTGGATGGGGTGACCATTCTCGTCGACGAGCTCGTTCGGCAAAGGCTGGTTGAAAAAGAGTGTTCGGTTCTCGTTATCCTCCTCCTCGATTTCATCATCGTCGTTGTTCTCGGCAAGGTCGTGACTTGGTTGATCATCACCGGGCGGGTCGGAACCGTCGGAGGGTGGTGAGTTCTTCTCATTCGATCCCGTCTTCTTGTGTCCGATACGGTCCATTAGGGAGTTGCGCTTCTTGTTGCTGCTATTGACGCTTTTTCGCTGGGTGGCCCATCGCGCTCGCTGGGTAGCATTAATGGCCTGAGGATCAAGGTGACCGTCAGTGGTTGTTGTGGTGGTCATGTTGTTGAAGTCGCGGGCAAGCGCCCGATCGGCCCCTCGAAGCCAGCCAGATTGGGGACACTTGGGCGGAGCAAAAGTCGAGTGGGCGAGGGAGAGAGGCGTAGTAGGAGAAGCGGATGGAGCAGGTGCAATTGAAGCAACACCAGCTGCTCGTTGAAAAGGCGGCGCGAGGCGGACGGGTGATGTTTTGAGGCGAACAACGGCGTCACCCGGGCCGTTTTCTGATTGTCGTCAAGACGAGAGAAGGGGAGCGTTGTAGGTTGATTGAAGCAGATGTGAGGGCGAAGTACAAGCAATGGAACAACAGCAGCGGCGCACCCAAGGGGAGTTGTGTAAGCAAGAACGGGGCGGCGCGGCAAGGAAGGGAAAAAAAGCTACGGTGGACTTTGGCCTCACCCTCCGCGGGTTCCAGCTCCCACTCCCACACTCCATCCACTCCATCAGTCACTCCCCGTCATCCCGTCCGCCAGTCAAAACCATGCAGCCCGCTGAAGGCCCTGAGACTCTAGCACTCTGGGATGGCCATTTCTGGACGGTACCCGCTCGGGACATGAGCCTGGGACTCGCTGGCGAGAGCTGCTCCAAGGGAAATGGCAGTGGAGAGCCTAGGGCGTGGGGCGTCGCCGGTGGTGGGTGGGTGTGCGTGGGGAGCTCACATCCCGGCCCATCCGACGCACTCAATCGTCTGCCCGGAATGTACACCCCAGGTACCTGTCTCCAAATGCTGGCCTTGATCCTCCTCCTGCTAAAGGCGCCTGCAGCCTCCAGTCGCGAATCCTGGGCTCTCTCTGGCCGACGCAGATGCCTCGCTGTCTCGCATTGCTCACGACCCCAGGATCCGGCCAGAACAGCCTCTAATTCATCTATCTGTCTATCCGTCCGTCCTTCCATTCCCCCAGAATCCCTTCTCTCGCAAGGCGTCGTCGTCGTCGGCTGGAGCGGGTGCTAAGCTAGATAGCTCGTTCACGATGGCAGTAACGGCGGCATCAATCAGCGGCCACACCCACTAACGCCGCGCCACACAGCCAATTCACCTCCTCTACCGACTGATGGAAGGCTGCCTCCAGTTAATAGCCCAGCGACCCTGGTCCTCCGTTACCTCAGCCCCGGAAGCACGGGGCGGGCTGTTCGGGCGTCTCGGGGCGTGTCGGTCGCTCATGGAAGCCGCATAATTCACCAGATCCCGACACTAGAACTGCAACGGAACCTTGCTCATCCATGGATCCTTTCATATTGCATTGTCTGTCCGGTCTGGTCTGTCTTTGCTCAAGCGACTCAAGGCAACAACCAACGGCGATAACGGACGACATCTACAACCCGGATTGGACGTTCTGCCTGTTGGCTCTTGTTGTCAACTCCGACGCCCAGAAGCAATCAATATTGGCCATCATCTCCTCTTACTGCATGCGCCTCTGTCTGGCATTTGGGCCCCCTTGAAGCGTCAGACGCGCACCCCTTGCAAAGGGGGACGACGCCGTGTCTGAAATTCGCCAAGGGCCTATCAATCCGCCCTTTTGCACATTGATTTTTTTACGCCTCTCTCGCCTCTTTGTCTGCCTCTTGGAATATGAATATGTATCTGCTCAGCCTGAGCGCTAAAAGTCAGACCGATGGCTTCCGCTCTGTCATCCAGTCGGTGTCGGGGTTGTTATGGTCGGTACGTTGACAATTATAGCTCCATCTCGCGTCCGCAGCCGGACCTTTTTTCGTCCGGCCGGCCCGTAGTCGTTGCGACTCCAGATTGTCGATAGCGCCATCTCTAAAGGTTACCTTGGGAAGTTTCCATCCGCTGCCATCAGCATGACTAGTCTCATGTCGAGTGATTGTTCATCAACGTTGTCATGGCCTCCTCGGTTTTCTCGTGCTCATGTAAGCCAACCGTTATGGAGCCGCCGCCCTAGCAAGCAGAGCCCGCTCACCGTGTCGACCCAGCTGGAGCGTTAGCTTGACGGCTGGTGGGCAGGCTCCAAGCTGAGACTCTGCCGTATCCTGCTCCCAGCCGCCGGTCTCTTGAAAATCACCCCTGACGAGGACAGGGGGCAGTAGGCTGCCAACAACCGCCAAGCTTTCTCGTGCCTCCCTTGGGCTCTACGAGGAGCTCATCTTGGCAAAAAGAACGGGGTCCTTCAGCTGTCACTGATGGCAGAGGTTGAAAGAATGCTTGGCTGGTCTCTACAAGCCGATGTAAACTCCCGTCAACATGTCTGATGGCAAAACTAGGAAAACGTTAAATATCACAAGTCATGTGGGAGATCTGACTCGATATCTCTGTGAACCCTCTTTTAACCACTCATACGGCCTGCAATCTCGAATCCATGAATATCCAGGTACCGACCTACGTAACTACAGGCAATGATCCCTCCACCACGGCATCAGAATCCGTCGTGTCCCCCCGGGGTTCAGATCTGTGCCTGCTTGGCATCCAACTTGGATAGATTTCGCTCAGTTGTCATTCGAGGACGTGGTTGTAAGGTAGAGCACCTACTGTAACTCTACGGTCTCGGCCCGCTGCCGTCCAGTTCTTACATATTCCGCTGAAAACGGCAAGGGGATAGGCTCGCCAACATAACTCTACGGGCATGCTTGAACATGGACGCAAAGATGATCTCCGCCCGCCTCGTCCGGCGAGAGATGGATGCGACGATCCAACCCGGTCAGCCCCACGCCGATATGAACATTACCCCTCGTCTCGTCTGGCTCGCGGCCGGCCATCTCCTTTTTTGTTTGTTTTCTGTTTCTTCGCTTCCCCTTCTTTTTCACAAGCATTTTCTCCTCTTGTTCAAGAAAATCTCGTTAAATTGTCCGAGGCGCAGTCGTCTCGGCGTGCTCGGGCCCGGGGTCTCCTGGTGGCCTTCCTATACCGGATAAAAGCAACCTGCGTCTTCCTCCGTGCATCCCGTAATGGCCGTCCGTCAATGTATGTCGGGCACAACAGTGGCCAGCAAAGCCTTACGTCCGCATCGTCGGACTCTCGGATCTTAATTACGAGCGAGCGCCATGATTTTTTTGCGGACGGCAGCACCAACATCAATGGCCCGAAGCCTTACCCACCGCTGCGCAGCACACCCATTCGGCGGAGTCGCCGTGGCTGGCTACTCCACTCGACTCTTGCTCACCTATCGACGTTTCATCATCTCACGACACACACGAGTTGTTGCTCGGAAAGTCAAAGAGCAAGAAGGTTATGCTAGCAGCCTTGCAGGAATCATGACCACCTCCATAACTTGCATGCTATTCCCGTGACAGAGCTCTAGCACTGCGCCCACCAGTGCCACGATCATCATCATCAGCACCACCACGGTGCAGCATGTACATACCACGTACAAGGAACAATACTGTAGCGACCCAGTTATTCCCCTGTTCTGAAGCTCTAGCTCAGCACCGCTAAGGAGCCAGAGTGCCCTCTGCTCCTGTTTCGTACTTGTCGAGTTCCCACAAGACCCTGGCTAGGGGTCGCCCTCCCCTTGGCGCGCAGGTCCAAATTTCCAGCAACATGGCCCGTCAGTGATCGCTTGCGAACCATACCGTCGAAAAAGCAATGAAACGCTACGCTACGTAATCTGCGAATTCCAGAATTCGGCCCCGGATTGGGCATCTGCTTTCATGGGCTCGGATATGCCCCAGTCGCAGCTTCATGGATGGTTGTCGGTGAGTGTCGTATGGGAACGCATCCCGTTGGTAGGTCATATGAGAGTCCTCAGCTTACTGCGCAGAGTGCGTGAGCATCTGATAGAATATCTCACAGTCACTCACTGCCCCGTCAGATTGAACTCTAGATAGCACTCAAACACGCCAAACACGCCAAACACGCATCGATCGCGACACCGTTTCCCCTCTCATTGTGGGTTTCGTATAAAGTTGCACCGTCGATAATTACGAAGTGCAGCAGCACCGTCACGAGATGAAGCCAGGGGCCACAGCTGAACCCGCGCTGCTGCATGAGCATTTCTGGGGACAAAGACACATGCCAGACACGAGGATCCAAGCCCGATTTCGTCGCGCGAACAATGGTCGCATGCAATGTGATTTGTGCAGCAGTACCCAGTAACACAGGCACGCAATCCGCTGGAATGAGAAACCCACGAGTGACCGACTGCAAGGTTCCATCGACGACGACGATCATTCCCATCGGTGCAAGTGCAAGTGCAGGTGCAGGTGTCGGCGCACAGCCCCTTTTCCGGTAGGACACGAAACACGCAGGTGCTGATGATTGATTATGAGGCTTAATCCCATCCATGGATCCAAGGGTTACGGAGCGCATCCGGCGAGTCGGTTCGTCACCTAACCCTACCTACGTCAGTTGCCACGTAAATACCACGAACCCTAGAAACTAGCTGCCTGCTAGAGTTGGTCAGAGCTGAGGGCTAGTTGCTACGAAGTGACCAACAATCTAGACGGGAGGCCCTTCTGGAAGTTCTGGGATGGTCATGGCTCTATTATGGGAGAGATAGGGGGGAGCATTCACGGGCTCTGTCTCTCATAGCCTTGGCGGCTAATTTTGTCGCGCCACAGCATGAATGGGGCTGCGCCTCACTTTGTACTTTGTGCATGTTGTGCTGACGGCAGCCACGCCCACATGCGCCCCGCCAAAAACGCGACCCGTTTCTAATTAACGCGGTCCAACTACACCTCTCGCCAGCCCATGAACCTGATATTGCTGTGACAAAGGATCCGAAGGCCATCAAAGCCTCGTGCCATCAGTTATTCAGTCATCGGCTCGGATATGTCTCAACGCAAGACGCCCAACATGTCACAAAAGGCTAAAAATGGGAATATTATGAGTTTCTTCAAGCCTGTGACGAGGTCTCAAACCCCCCAGAGACCCCAGGCCCCGAAGCCTCGCTCATCATCCCCATTACCGCCCTCATCCCCGCCGAGTCAAGTTGCTGTCACCCCTGTCAAGAAGAAAGAACCGCTGGCACGGGATATCGAGATCCGCGCCTCGGATGATGAGGATGACTTGGGGGCTTCGTCAGACGACTCCCTCGAAGACCTATGCGCCATCATAGGTCGAGCACGCCCCGCCAAGTTGGTTGACTCTCCTACCAAGAACCCATATGCTACACCAAGAGCAAAGAGGACTGCTGTTGAGTTTCACTCGTCGCCACTGGCCATTATACCAAAACACAAATTTGACCTCAAGGCTCTGGCCAAGGATGCGAAGCAGGATGATGCTACACATGCAAGCTCGATAAGAGCCAAGGCTCTGACTGAGCTTGCTGACGCTGAAGATGAAATCATGACAGACGAGGCATCACGGGATGTTTTGGAGGACATCGTCAAGAACAATACTGGACAAAACGCCCAGAAGGTCCTCAGAGCCGTGCAAAGATCAGAGCCTGGTCAGTCACAACTTCGATATTGTTTCTTCAGCGAGGATTATAAACCACCCAGTCCGAAACCAGCACCAAAGAATCTCAGCAAGAGGCCTTGGAAGATATTAACACAAGGCGATCAGCAAACTCGGGAGCAACATCTGCTGTCCGGGTTGCCGCTCACACTCCTTGGCATGCATGGAGGTTTACCAGACGAACTATTTGAGTGGATTCTCAGCGAATTCTGTCTTCAAAAGTCAAGCCTCGTCCGAAAAGAGTATACCAGCCTGATTACCATCTGCACCGAACAGATTGAGCGCCTGGTTACGCCACGGCGGTTGGGGGAGTTGTTCTATCGCTTCGGTGCCTCCCCTGAACTTGAGCAACGGGACTCTGAGCTAAGATTGTCGAAACCTGGCGTAGAGCCCTATGAAGGACGCGACTGGTCTACTTTGGGTTCCTTCTTATCGCTTATAAGTGCCATGACTCCGTCTATGACTCTGGAATCTGTCGTTTATGCTGCACAAACCTTGCTACGGATGTCGATGGACAAGTTCCTCATCTACAACATTGATCTCCTGGTTGCATACGAGGACGCTATCAAGACTCTGGTCGAGGCAGTTCCCCAGGCGAACTGGGACGTCTTCGTAAGTCGTATCACAGAGTACGCTTCAGATTGGCTATTGACCGATGAATTAGTGCTTCCATACATGTTCATTGCTGCACACTCTGATCAAGGCACAATGTGTGAGAACAAATGCTCTGACATGTCTACCAGTCAGCACGCCCAAGGTCCACGATCTGAGACGCCGGCTCGCCGTGGTATTTCTTTACGATGATCCAGACCTGGGTCGCCATCATCCGGATAACACAGTCAGCATCCGAGGCATCATCGACCGCCTTGAAGAGGACGATTTCTCCGTTGGACCCAAGACGGACTTTGCCGAGCTGCAGGCAAACATTATCCTTCTCAACATTGCAGTCGACGACGGCTCATTTGCCTCAGCCGATGACCCAGACGCAGTGAAGGAGTTCAACAGCGAGATTGATGAACTTACAGTCCAACTCAGAGGGATTTGGAGAAAGATCAACGACGCAGGCATGAAGCTCGCCCGAACTGAAGCCAAGAGTGTCATTGAATGGGTTCAGCAGCGACTTGCTCACTCTGTCCGAACGCGCCGAAAGGCCAAGAAGAGCGTGTTTGATCTTCCAGATCAACGAGAGGACCCTTTCCTCCCACAACAACAGAACTATATGAAGAATTTCCTACGGAAACCAACGGAAAGGGCCCCAGTGCCCACCTCACCCGTGGTTGATCAAGACACTATCGTTGTCAGGGCGAAATAGGGAGGATGAAACATGGGCAATTCTCATGGAAAGGGGGTTAATATCACTTGAGACGAAGGATTCTGAACGTGTAATGAATTCTACCACGAGCCAAGTCCGGAACCAGACAAACAATAATGAAAAGATGATGCACAGCCTCTAAACTACAAAGCACAGACTGATTAACAAGGCAGGTCGCAGATGATAGAGAGCCTCCCTGATCGTGCACTCATCTCGGCGGGCTTGATGTATAAGCAGAAGTAACCATAAACCAATGGCACCCAAGGGAGTTTAGTCAAAGAACTTGCGGTTAGGATTCTTTCCGAAAAGAGCCTCTCGCACCGCGGGAGCGGCAGAGTCCTCCAGGAGTCGCAACCGAGCCTCGAAAGTGTTGTCAATGTCGATCTTGCCGTCTCCGCTAATGATAACCACTCCGCCGGCACTGTAGAATTGTTAGCCTTCATATCGCAGCTCGTGAGTCCAGGGGGGATCACGTACATTCCGTCAGCGAGGGGTTGGTCCTCCTGAAGCTTTACCGTGACGTCCTTGCCAAGTTGCTTCTTGAAGTCCTTGGAAGCCTCATCGATGGCCTTCTTGACGACGTCATAGTCCTTCTTGCGCGCGCGGACCTGAAGCTCAGGCTCGTTAAGAGCGTACAAGCCCTCAAGCACAAGACCCTTGAGGACCTTCTGGTACTTGCCCTTGTCCTTGGCACCCTCAGCGAGCTTCTTCTGAGCATCCTCGAATATGCTATCGAGCAGCTCCTGGCGGGCGCCGAGAACCCTGAGCCGCGTCTTGTTGGAAACGGTAGAGCGGGTAATTTGCTGGGACATGGTGGCCTGCTTGAACTTCTTCTCGTATTGGACATCGATGGCGTCGGTCTCCTGGCGGACGAGCTTGGACTTTTCGATCTCGAACTCCTCGTTGGCCTTGATCTCGATCTCGCGGGCCTTCTCCATGGCTTCCTGCTTGATGAAGGCCGTCATCTTGCGGAGCTCATTGTCGACCTGGGGGTGAAATCGGGCGCGCGTTAGCAGCCTGGTAAGACGGATGGGAGGATGATGATGACGATGGCTGCGTCGTTTGGGCAGCGTACCTGCTGGTCGGACAATGCGTGTTGCGACATGATGGCGGTTTAGGGGGGTGGACTAGAGGTTTTTCGATGGAATCGAGGAGTTTAGAAGGCAAGCAAAGCCTCGGCGCGATCAGAAGAATAGCAATGAAAGGCAGTCGATGGCCTTTAGTTAGGAGCGTCGGCGGGAGATGGAGGTTGAGGCTTGGGAGTGGAGTGCAAGCAAGCAAGCAGGTAGCTGTGACGCCAACCAGCCGCCAGGACCAAGCTATTCGTCGCCTACGCCCATGCCCATCTTACCCAACCTAAAGCTTGGGCAAGCCACAGGTCTCCATGTCACATCGCCCCACTGTTTCATGCATATAGCCACTCATGAACTCAGATAAGGCTCTTCATCGACTATTATGTAAATGCACGGCCACAGTGGCTGACCGGTCTCGTGTTGGAGCTGCATGGCCTCACGTCAGGTGTCCCTCGACCCGAGTTCGACTCCGACTTTCTTGTTATTAGGTTTGAAACGGAGATAGATTGCATCGAATTATCGCTCCCTTGCCTTCCACAACATCGCCCTGCCCCCAATCCCTCCAACTACACCTCCAGGTGCCAGCGCCAACCAGGAGACCGGACCCGGGTCGCGATCCAACTGCCGTGCCGGTTCGCAAGGCTGCCGCTTCATCATTCCGGTGCTTCAACCAGCCATTCGCGTCTGTATCCGATTGAAACGAACCTACCCTACTCAATACAGGCAGAACAAGGCGACCATCGAATCGGGTACGCTTCCTATGCGACGCCTCAGCTACCCGCTTCGAGTCTCCGCTGCCAGATGACCTCGGACCTGGCAGAGGCGCAATGGGGTTGCTCGGCGGCATCTCATCTGGAGGGAGCATAGCTGTATGTTTGATGGCATATGCGCTGGTTGGCCGAATTATTTGCTAACCCTCGCCCTCACAGCTAGGAATTCTAGTTGGATTGCTATCGACAAGCGTTCAGAGCCTCGGCCTGACCTTGCAGCGCAAGTCGCATATACTCGAAGACGAAAAGGGACCACTCGATGTCCGGCGACCGCCTTACAGGAGGAGGAGATGGCAGATCGGCATGGGCATGTTCATCGTGGCGAACCTCCTCGGAAGCACCGTTCAGATCTCGACTCTACCACTCCCCGTCCTCTCGACACTTCAGGCCGCGGGCCTCGTCTTCAACTCGATATGTGCGTCATTGATACTCAGCGAGCCCTTCACGCGATGGTCCCTGTCCGGGACGGTCCTCGTCACGACGGGCGCCGTGCTGATTGCCATTTTCGGAGCCATCCCTTCTCCAGCGCATGACCTAAAGGAGCTGTTGGAGCTCATGGCGCGCAAACCTTATGTGGTCTGGATGATTCTCCAGGCCATGTTTGTCGTTACCCTCGCGTTGGCCATTGACGTGGTCAACAGCGTCTCGAACCTCTCCCACGACGCCCGGTTTCGACTAGCTCGTGGCATCACATACGGCGTCATAAGTGGAGATCTCTCAGCCCATGCTCTGTTATTCGCCAAGTCCTCTGTCGAGCTAGTCATCAAGACGATCGCTGGACGCAACCAGTTTGTCCACTGGCAGTCGTGGGCGATTGTTATGGCGCTCGTCACGCTCGCCCTGTGCCAACTTTATTACCTCCACCGAGGCCTTAAGCTGGTCTCAACCTCGGTTCTCTATCCCTTGGTTTTCTGTGTTTACAACATTGTTGCCATTCTAGACGGTTTGATATACTTTAACCAGACGAGCTTAATATCCCCTCTAAGAGCCTGTCTCATCGCCTTGGGAACGGTCATCCTCCTTTCAGGCGTGCTCGCGCTATCTTGGCGCCTGAGTGATGAGCAACATACACCCGGAGTTGGCCAGTCATCTCTAGCGCCTGGTCTAGGACTTGTGGAGGACACTGAAGGAGAGGAAGAGTCTCTCCTCGGCTCGGACAATGCGGTTGCCGAAGACGACACGATACCACATACATATCAGACGTTTCCGCCTGCGATTTGCGAGACCCCTCTAATTCCTTCACGCAAGAGAAGCTCACGGTGGGCTGAGCGCGCTGAGATCTGGGATGAGTTGGAAGATCGTGATGAACCTAGCACTCCCGGGAACAGGCGACGTTCCAGCACACTCCCACAACACACCGAGTCCTCGCCCTTGCTGCCGACGAGGAGGACCATAGGTGGTGCTCCCGCGGGTGAAGAATCCGGCCCAAGCACCGAGTCAACTCCCCGAAGACTAACCCGACGACGACGAAAGAGCACAGGTTTCCCCGGCCTCGTCGCCCGGAGACACCAACGAAGTAGAAGCTCCACAGTGTCGGGCCCGCTAGGCAACCTCCTCTCGATGAGTTGGCTCAGGGGTAGAGGCAGGCAACCATCACAGACCAGCACCAGCGATGGTTACCCCTGGGGCACATCTCCACGAGACAGTGGTGGTGGCGAGAATGGTAGAGGCGACTCAGCTGTATGAATAAAATGTGACGCATTTTGGGAGTTGCGAGAGAAGAAAGAGGCGAGCGAAAGGCGTTTTTTTCTCTGTGTAGTTTCATTAACATCTTTTTTCAACACGGGGCGATTGGGTTAGTTCTTGTTGAGTGCGGTCAACCTCCCTTTTTTTTGGGTTGCAAGGTTTCTTCTTGTTCGCCGCGAATAAATAAATCTATAGGGTTTTTGGGGATCAATCAAGGCCGTTGTTGTCAGAGCACACGATGACGAGATTAATCTTGTTTCAGTCAGTTTCCATGAAATGCTGGTGCGTGTCTGTATAAGAAAATCCAATGTAATATGAAACCCTCTGGGGGATAACCAACCATCTCCCTTCTCAACGATTAACTTAACCTAGGCGAATGAATTGTGGGTTTACGACAGTTGATAAATGAGTTGCCCCGCGGTATCAAGGCAACTTCCTAGCTTTAGGATAGGAAATCAACATAGTATCTTCTCATGAGATTTAAATCATAACATGACCCTATTTTAGCTTTTCTACGAGGCTAGCTTTAGACTAGATTCGAGCAGTCTACTATAGAACGTAGGGATCAAGAGATCAAGGCAAACAAACCTAAACTTGGACAAAGCATTTATCCTTCAAAGCCCAACGAGCCTCAATTATCACAAACGTCAACCGAACAGACAAAGACTTGTTTAAATGTCAATCAATACACAGAAATTTTACATTGACTCTGTACTCTAGTCCCCCCATGCGAATCCGGCCCTCAAACACCGGGTGCCGTCTAATGATAATTAGGACCTCATGCGCGGAAAAAAATGAGAAAGAAGAAAAAACAATGACAACAAAAACTCCCAAATCCCGCCCTCCGTGCCCTGTACTCCGTCCGGAATTTCCCTCAACTCCGCTGCCCCGGCATCCTTCCGCCGGTGGTGATACCGTACAGGTTGTGTGTGTGTGTCAATTCCGAATGCCCATCCCTTTGGAGTAGTGATGGTGTATAGTTTTTGTATGCCAGCGTTGATAAGAGGTGGTGAAAACTCCCAGGGCTGGCTCTTCCTCCCGCCTCAGCTGACTGAATCCCCCCTTCGGTAGTCATTCGTGGCGATGTATGTGGTACAATGAAAGATTCGACAACTCTACCTCGTCGAAAGAGGTAGAGCATCAGATGCATAGACATGGTCGACAGGCAGGTAATGAATGCCACAGATAGGCAAGGCCGCGGGAAGAGGATCCGAAATGATATAGACCTTCTAAATGCAAACTTGGTCTATGGATGGAGCTCCTCCGTTTCCGGTATACAAAATATCAAAACATGGCCGGTGAATCGAATTTCCATTAGTGCGGGTGTAAATCAAGGCCGTAAACGATGCCAATGCTATGCAACGGTACTCTGACAAAACAGACAAAACTGTAGCTGAACTAGTCGTACCCAACAGCGGCGGTTCTTCTCCCCTTTTTTCGGTTTGTTGAAGAGTTATGATTCGGCGCCCCGAGGCTTCAGTCGAGGCGAGGCCGCTGTGGTCCCGATATAATTATGTTCGCGTCTGGAAGGGGATGTGTATATACTTTGGCCCTGAGGTTTTTCCTTTTTTGTATCAACGGGGACTCCTGGTTAGTCCGACTCCTAGACGCGACTTGTGCTGGCCCGGCTGCGTTCATCTTCCTCTTCCATAACATCGCTCAGCCTCGTGGGGTGGTGATGTCGAGGAACAGTCTCCCAGCCAGGAGCTCCGTAACCTTGGCCAGAATAGTCCTGAGGATCCGAGTATGTGCCAGTCCATTGGCCGCCACCTGCAGAAGTTGAGGGGGACTCTTGTTTACCACTTGGTGGGTTGGTGGTGGCAGGCGTCTCATACTCTTCTGCGTCAGGATCAGAATCCGAATACGTCGAGGGTGGTGCAGCGAAAGGAATCTTGTTGCCTTGGGCATCCAAAATGAAGTTCCCATTGGCATCAATGACGTACTCACCTTCGCTGTAACCACCCTCTGACACTGGCGCTTGGTAGCTGCCGCTGCTACCTGGCGGGACAGGCTGAAGGTATCCATCGCCGCCGGCAGTTACGGGAGGCTGGCCTTGTGGAGATGCTGTCACTTCAGGCGGGTAGCCCTGTCCATATTCAGTCTGATAGGCGGCTTGACCGCGAGATCGGCTGGGGCCTTGGGTCATGGGCACGACCTGGACGCCTCCGACAATGGTAGGCTGTCCTGACTGCAGAGAAAGAGTTCTGTCTCGCTCCTCTTGCTCTCGTCGTCCCAGCTCCTCCCATGCTCGTCGTGCCTCCTCCTTGGATATGGAGAGCTCCTTTCGCATTTCGGTGAGCTGCTTTTGGGCCTTTGAGGTTCCCCGTTCGTTCTCGACAGCCTCTCGGATGGCGTCGGCTCGGCCGCGTCTCTCCTGCTCCAAGGCAGCCTCTAAGAGGGCGTTAACTTCTTGTGCACGCTCCAAGTCAGCTCGTGTCTCAAAGAACCAGCGCTGGAACTTGCGCTCCGAGCTCGCGCGGAGGCGCTGCAATTCGACGACAGCATGGAAGAGGTTCGCGCCAGCGGCAGATAGGTCAGTTACCTGACGAGCAAGCTGCTGGTTAAGAGGATCGCGATTCAATTCGTCCTTGTTCTGCTCAAGTTTTCGGATCCAATAACTAGTAAGACCCTCCCAATGAGCAGACAATGTCTCCCAGCGTTCAAAGGCATGAGGGAACGAATTGCGAGGTTTTGAGCCGCTGGCACCGCCGGCAGCTGTCTGTGCGCCGTCAGCACCTGGTGCGGCAAAGACAGGCTGTTGTGTGGTTGCTGGGCCTGTGTAGGTCTGAGGAGGCACCTGGGCAGTGGAACTAGAGCGCCCATGTCCATGTCGTGCGGCTGTTGGTACTTGTGAAGTAGTAGATGCCCTTGCTCGGGCTGTGGTGGTTTCGGGTGCGACTTGCGCTTGTCGCTGAGGGTTGACGGGCTCACGCGCTTCAGCGCCACTACCCTGCCCAGCAGCAACGCCAGCATTTCTACGCTGCTCTTCTGCTCTCCGTGCCTGCTCCATGATGCGCGCTTCTTGCTCAGCCCTCTCGCGCTGCTGCTGCTGCTCTGCTTCGGCGCGTTGTCGCGCCTCTCTGGCAGCACGCTCCTGCATGATCATCCTCGGGCCTCTGATGCCAGATGGCGAGCTCGTCTGACCAGGACCGGCAGTGGGACGGAAAGAAGCGGCAGGCTTGCCATTGGAGGTAGGAGGCACACCTCCAGCAACCATGAGGTCGGCCATGCTTGCAGACTCCTCTTCAAGATCTGGAGTGAAGGGGTTTGGGTTGCGCAGCGCCTCCTCGAGGGCAAAGAGGATGGCGCTGTGGGTGTGCTTGGAGATGCGGACCACGGGGTGTGGGTCGGGGCGGTCTGCAGTTACAGAAGGAGTCTTTTGTCTCGGAGGGGATTGAGGATGTTCTGAAGACACCTCGTCGGGATCTTCGGTCAGATCCTGCGAGAGCCGTCGCCGGCGACGGGGAGCTTGTTGGGGCACCGAGTGGAGCGGGATCAGGCCCAACACAGTTGGGTGATTCTCAGGCAAGTCGTTGACGGCCGCGAGGGTCGCCTTGGGCGCGAAGCCAAGCGAAGCGGCGGCGAGATGGACTTTGCGAGACTCAGGCTCAGGCTCAGGGGCAGGGCTCGGAGGTGCCTCGAATTTAGGAGTTCGACGAAGGCTTCGTTGTTGCGAGGACGGCGTAGAAAGTCGCTCGACGGGATCCGGAGTCTGGATTAGCAGCGGTCTGGAGACGTTGGACTGCTGGCGTTGCTGTTGCTGGGTAGGGGTCGTGGGCGCGTTACGGTCGTGGCGGTCGTTATTCGCAGACGAGGGGCGTATTTTCGACACGTCTGCGACGCTGGAAGGACGAGGTTTTGGAGTGTGCGAGGAGAGCGAGTTGTTCGACAAGGCGAAGGTTTCACCAGCGGGCGCTGGTGGTTGCGGTGGAGGATTGGACCAGGCGATTTGTTGCGGGTGGTGAGGTGCGGTGATGGTAGTGGTGGTGTGGGGAGGCCGTTGATGCGTTGTTACTGCAACTCAACTGCAGTTGGGCCTGACTAGAGAGAAAAGACAGACGATGTGAGGCCGACGTTTGAGAGATTGGTCTCGGGATGACGACCAAAAGTCTCAGGTTAGTTCGGCTCTACTCGAGACAAGCCAAAAGGTTGAATGGCCTGACTGGAATGTGTTTGATTTTAGAGAGTAGAAAAAGGACGGGCATCAACCGATGAAAGCTGGGATGGAGGGTCCCCTGGTGATGTCAAAAAAGTTGGTGGCCGGGAGCCCAAAAAAATTGGGGAGGTTGGTGGTGCTGCTGGTGCTGCTGCCGGTGCTCGCTCGCTGTGGTCGTGTCGAGTCGGGTGCCAGTAAAGTGGCCGCCAACGCCAGGCCAGGCCCAGTTGTAAAGCGCCCGCGTCCAGTGAGAGACCTCCCTCGTAAAGAGCCAGTAGTGGACAGAGGCTAACAATCTGCAAGCACTCAGACCACGCACACGCACACGCGCACACGACGCGAGATGTGAAATTCCCAGCCAGCAAGAAAGACAGAGATGGCTGATCAATTGGTCAATCGGCCAATTGCTTCATTCGATAGCCCCGTTTCGTTTGTAAAGGCGCAGCAGCGTAGGTAGTAGCGACACACTATGCGCGCAATCGCTTCAGCTGAGATCGGGCCTACCACCAGGCCGCCTGTTCGCAGGCTTTTTCCTGCGCGCAAAGCCTTGAATCGCTAGTGAGGAGGGAGGGCCAGACGTCTGGTTGATTCGTTGTAACAAGAGGTCCTTTGCGACGCGACGCTGTTCAAAGTGTCGTCCTCTCGGATAAGCTCCGTCTTCGATTTGGATTGTCACCGGCCAGGGCGCGTCGCGAATCCGTTATGCGCAACTCGTCGAGCTGCAGAGCGAGGTAATCAAGCGGCTGGGAACGATGGGGACGCACAAAGCAAACATGCTCGCAACCCAATGGCGAAGCTGTGACTCTGAGTATCCACGCCTGCGTCGAGATATCACCATCACAGTCGACGACAGGTCATGGTAAGGTATGAATGCGTTTGGGAGAGGGAAGATCACAGTTGGGTAGGTGGAGGAGAGAGAAGGGGGCACAGCACCCGACAGCACACTTGCGACCTGACGTAGAAGCGCTCCTCCCTCGGCCGGCCCTACTCTGATGACTTAATTACGCCAGGTTTTCAAGGGAGTCGATCAAGGCACACACAAGGAAGAGTAGCTAAGGTAGCAAAGCAAGCTCTGGCCGCTTTGACCGGGGGGGGATGATGGAGCCATGGGGCGGCCATTAGCTGGCTACCTTAGCTGCCCGGATCCCAAGCTTTCTCTCGCCAGCAGCCCGGCTGATGAATTAGCTTGGGCCAAGCCTCGAGTCTCTTCGCCTTGTTGGGTCGTGTCAGTCAGTCAGTCATGACCAAGGTGATGGCATGAACTAATGCGATGGATGCGTTGTCCATCTCTTTAAGCGCATGTGGTCGAGTTGAACCACCCTCCCCCCTCAGGCTCCCTTTCCCCAATACAATGCTTCCTTTGTGAGCAGCGTAGGTAGGTCATTGATGCGCTGATCCGTCTTGAAACAAGTACAACAAAGACGGCACGGCCAAAGGTCGAATTCTTGGGTTGGATGCTTTTGCCGAAACGCTCTAATTTACCATCGTCGGGTCTTGTCTCGGGGCGGGCATCTGGCGTCTGACCCTGCCCTGCCACCCGTCTCCTCAATGGCGCCGGCATTTGCTGTGTGGGCGCCTCAAGCTTGAAGCTGAGCAAGAAAGCTCTGGGAGCTCGGAGCTGAGGGAAGCTGGTGCTGCTGGCAAGCAAATTGGGCTGCCCCGGGCTGTCCATCTCATCTCATACCCAGGCGCAAGGGCTGAAGCTATCACCTCTCTTCTCAGCTTTGACCTCGGTCCTTGAGCTTCATCACACGACTGCGCGCGTGGGCAGATTGCAGACCTGGTCGCAGGATGTTTGGGAGCTTCGACCACATTTCACACGCGCCGAAGCTGCGCATAGGCCAATTCTGGCCGGTTTCTTCATCTCAATCGCCCCTGAGGGCAGGGTTGAGGGTGCAAGTTGACCGTGGTACGTACGATGACCCAGCGCTGGGGAATCCACGCCTGAAAAGACGAGGCGGCCAGTCCCATTGGCAGAGAAAAGCCAGGGCAAGGCGGGTCGAGAGAAAAAGCGAGACACTGGTACAAAGAGATTGGCTTGCTTAACATCCTTTAAAATGGACGTTAAGAAGTATAGTATGAGCAATAAGATAGTAAATGATAAAAGGCTGGAGTATTGTCGTTTAGGTATCAGTATATCTCTTCTATTACCTATATTAGTACAGTTTCTCTAAATTTACTGGTGACATTCGAGATGAGTAGACCTTCTTTCCCGTTCCAGTGCCTCGTTTATTTCTTAACCCTCGCCGCGGGGACTTGATGACCTCCATCCCAGATGAACCATCTTGCTGCTAACGGCGCTAGGGCTCGTCTTCACTCGTCACCACCGCTGTCCCCCCGGTCCCGGATCTGATCCCCAGCCCTGGCCACCCCCCAGCCCCCCCTCGTCTGGTCTTCTTCTCCTTCCCCCCTAAAAAGGGCTTCCATGCCCCACAGCCCCGAGAAACCGGTTGACTTGAGCGAATTGGGGACGGGGACGGGGCCGAGTAC
>JABCKD010000103.1:0-170359 GCA_013186415.1 Fusarium sp. NRRL 66088
TACCCCTCTGAGTACCTGTGGTTCACAGTGCAATGATAACCTTACACTGGCATCCCCCCCAGACCCACCAAGCCGCCTTTCTTTCGGACCGTCCACCCCCAGCTCAACACTCTCCATCTTCATCGGCCCAATCGATCTCGTCCATTTTCCCACCATCATCGACAATTCCTCGATAACATTACGGGAGTTATTTTTCTTTCCTCCATGCAGTCAATGCAAGGCTGACAGAAAAAGACTACCACCTCCACTTCGGCTCTCTTCCCCGGTGTGGTGTATCTTCCACTCTCAACAACACGTGTGTCAGCCTCAACCTTTCCTTTCAACACACGCTGCGCAGCACTATCACCCCGTCGTCGGTACTCGCCTGATTTCTTCCCTCGAGCCTTTTCGCGGTCAAAGCAAAAAAAAAAAAAAAAAACTGAAGCCATACAAAAAACGAACCATGTCTTCGTCATCCGGCCCACACGCGCTGGCCCTTCCGCCCACCTTCTCTCCCGATACCCTCGACGCGCTGTCGGAACTCTCCCTCGTCCTCGCCCGTGTCCGCGCCGGAATCCAGTCCTCGGCCGGTATTACTACCGAACCAGCGCCAGGCACGACCGGTCACAATGCTCCGGGCGGTCCTACGCTCTCCTTCAAGGACGTACCAGGGGCGACAGATGGACTTAAGCACAAGCTGCAACGAGCTCGGGCTCAGGTCCGTGAGCTCCCGGACATGAACCGGCCCATCGCGGAGCAAGCCGATGAGATCCGTGAGCTTGAGGCCCGTATAGAGCTGCAGAGGGCAGTGCTCCAGAAACTACGAGACGAGGCTGCAGGCAAGGAGAGAAAAGATGACGTCGCTGCCGCCGATAAGATGCAGACATAATACAATAATGGCACCAACAAGGGAAAGAGAGCGATCTAATGCTGGGGAATCTAAAAGGCAACAAGGCAATTGCACTAGCGCAAGGCGTTTGGAGTTTTCAGAGTACAGTAAAAGGAGGTTCATCTTGATTGCGCTTGACTATTTACACATATCCCATCCCGCTAAACACCGTATGTATACCCATGGGCTCCAAGGAACAAATTCGATTTGGTATCTGTTGTCCATTTACCTCCGAGGAATGCCAAGCTTCTTGAGCGACTCTTCAACACTGACGCCGGGCTGACCCGGGACCACCTTTTCCCAGAGTTCCGCGCCGAGCCTCTCTTCCTCGGACAGGGTCGTCCAGTTGGGGCTGTGGCCTGCCTTGAGCCACTTGAAGTCGTCGACCTGATCCCACTGGTTCTCGGTTGGCTTGTCCGCTTCCGTTACCTATTTGCTTAGGTTAGCCGAGTTGGCTGGCAATAGCCATGAAAATACTCACATATGTGTTGGGCAGCGGCGCAAACCGCATACCAGAGCAATCCTCAATAATAGGATGGGTTCCACAGTGGAGGTAGATGTCGACGTTGCTGCACTCGTGAATTCGGACCTGCCTAGCCACAACCACCAGGATGCTATCAGATACTCCTGTGATATGGACTGGGCCGTTGACGCGACCCGCGACGATGAGGCTGTTGGATACGTTCTTAATAACAAGACCGGGGAATGCAGCACCCGTGGCGGTTGGGATCGACATGTCAACGATGCAGTTGCTCAGATCCGTCAGGCTGCCTGAGGCAGTGGCCCGAGCTGCTGACGAGGGAAGAATGATATGGAGGCCTGAGTGGTTGGAAATGCCGATGTTCCTGGCAGCTGAGAAGCTGGGCTTGCGAAGGGGAGAGGCGCTGGGTCGAGCAATCTCCTCATTGTAGTTCTTGTAAGTGCCCTTTGGAGGCAAGTCACTCAGAATATCCTCCTTGTTTGTTGTTGTGGGAACACTGGAGGCCATGTTCATGGGGTGCGTCTTGCTGCGAGAGAGGCTGCCTGGGTTCAGGCGAGGATCGTTCTCGGGAGCGCCCATGTCGACATGATTTGTGGTGCGTCGGAATTGGAATCGTGACTTTGGTGTGATCTTGGCTAGGGTGTCATTGAGCTTGTCTTGCAAAGCCTTGATGGCCTATGAATCCAAATGTCAGTTTGACTAAGGGTCAACAAGTTGATATTAAAAACCGACCTCAGAATATTGCTTTCGGTCATAAGAGGGGGTAAAGTCGGAGGCATCAGCCACCTCGTTCTGAAGCTTGGCAATACCGGCTAGGATATGGTCAATGGCCTCTTGACGCTCACCGCCAACATTGGCAATAGAGGGAAGCTGTTCGATCAGATCCTGGTGAACTGATGGACCCGATGTTAGTTAAATCGAGCAGAGATGAGAGCATTGAGTTAAATCTCACCTGTTACGCTCTCCAGGAAGTGATGATAGAACCGTTGCTTGGGATCCATGGTTGCTCGTCGGAAAATGAACTGATGAGTGGCAGCCCAGGGGTCGTGTGGGTGTGTCTGAGTCTGAGTTTCCATCGCGGATATGGTCAATACGAAGGTCTTTGTTCACTTTGGATGGGACTTTGAGAATCCGATTTGCAGGAAATGTGCGGTAGTTAAGACAGGGAGGCAAGCGGGGAGGTCGGGGAGGTGGGCGGTAGATATGGGATGATGAGAGGCCGTGATGTCGTTACAAGTACGATGGTTGCAGATGTGTTCAAGTACAACAGACGCAATGCAATGCAATGGCAGCGGCAGCAACAGCAACAACAAGCTTGTGTCACAAGATCAACAAACCAATGTGATGATTCTGACAGGGACGCAGGTGAATGAGGGTCTGGCTGGCGATGATCTCACCAAGGACGGTTGGTAGATATGCAAGACGGGACACAGAAGCAGGGAGAGCTGACATTCACTCACCGGAAAGCAGAATGAGCCGCAGCAGGCGACGTTAATATGTGTCTTGAGGAGTCTCTTACCCCAGAACAATCGAGACGTTGTCCCTTGCTCCGTATGGCCACAAAGTTGCTCACCTCAATGAGCCTCGGCGTGAGATGTGGTCGAGCCAGGTGCTGTCGGTGACGTCAATGCCACCTGATGGGGCGCGGCGTCCGGTGGACGAGAATGGGAAGAGACGAGCTACGCCGGCCGATTTCGCGACGGGGGTTAGATGTGGAGTAGTGGTTGTTGGTTGCGTGTGTTTGAGATGGATGGACGGAGGCAATGGATGTGTGGTTCGGCAAGCAAGGTATTCGTTGACGAGATATCTGGCGGGCGTCGCATGCGTGGAACGAGGTGGACGGAGCGGGAAGTGCGCTGCAGGCGTGGTGTTGTTGTCTGGTCGTGGCACCACCACAAGGGACCATACCATATTCTGCCCGTCCCTAGTCTCTTGCAGCAGCGCAGTCGACGGCAAGTTAGTGACAGTGGAGAGGGTTCTGGACCCTTTGCCTGGGTGGGTCAATGCCTGTTCTCCATGCCCATATCCATGTTCATTCGGAGCAATTCGAAGCAGATTGAGAGAGCATCAGGTAGATGTTGCTTGCAAGGTGCTGAATGCTGTGTCGAGGTGGGCCGATTATAGAGTCGAGAAGCCCATCATCGGGAGTTTGGGGAGGGGCCCTTGAACCAAGAACGGGATATTGGTGTGTTACTACGTTGTACTTGCCCTGGACACGGCATCTTGGACCTGGATGAGAGAACCAACGAGAGCCTCGGTGACACTTTTTGGAAGCTTGCCGTCATTGCCAGTCCGCTAGAGCTCCCGGATGTAGCGTAGCCATGAGGATTGACCCTCCCACGTCTCCGTACCTTAGCGCCAAGGGCTGTCGAGTCGTGTGCTGTGATCGACGCCATGCAGCGCGGGGAGCATCTCGAGAGGCGCCGTTAGGGTGCCCTCTGGGTTGCTCGAGTTGGACTGGCGCTGGGGAAGGTTGCATCATTGGATGGAGAAATCGAGAGACCTGGGGTTCGATTGACTACCCCTCAAACAAAGTGGCTCGACGTAAGGTCAATAGGCCGGCTCTAGAAGCTGTCAAGCTGGAATTCTTGGGCAACTCTTGACGCCGTTTTCGTTTTCGTTTTTTGGAGCTCGACCTCGATTCAGAGCAGAAGTGGTCGAGATGCCTCAGCTTCAGCTCTTGGACCATCCGATGGACCTTGATCGTGAGGTGAACATGGGTGATCCAGGCAAGCTTGGCAAGCACCCTGCAAGGTAAGCACACCTCAGGACGTTGTGGATCCGGGGAGACGGAGTCACGGGAGACCGGGGAAGAGGAAATAAAGAAGGAGGGAGCCTCTTCAGGACTTGGTAGGTAGGCAAGTAGGAAGGGAAGCTGTAGCCAGCAGCAGAAGAGCAAGCAACTGCAACTGCAGCCGGGTGCACAGCCCATGACACTCCTAGCTCCTTCCAGCGGATGGTCTAGAAGCCCACACCTTGGTCCTTAACTGTGGCAGGTGCCTCGGAACTTGAGCGACCCTCTCGCCACGGCATTTTCAACATCGTCATGATCATCACCAGATCATAACGCCCTTGATGCAGCTTGACACGCGCAACACCCACCATCATCGTCGATTCTTGACCTCACGATTTGCTTCGTCGGTCCCCACGGGCCGGTAGTGCTGTCAGTTGTCCAGTCGTTACCTTGCTCGTTGGATCATGGGACGTCTGTCTCGATCTTGAAACGTTCACATCATACATAACCGCCAACTGTCGGCATACAACCTCACGGCTTTCCATATAATCCATTATCTGGGTTATGCTACGTTTGAGCTATTGAAATCTCATCATGTCCGATTGGACCATGATAGAAAAGTCGAATTAACCTTCCATGAGTATTCAGTACCACCCGACGGTCTTTCATCTGCATGATCTTCCCATCAACACCCTGTGAGCCACTCCTCTCAACGCTCCTTTGTCTATTTGTGCTCCGAATGTTATGCCATGAGCGCGGCCATTCTGGCCGCTCGTCTCTTTTCTCGCTGCCGTCGAGCTTCTCGTCTCTTTCTGCGCTGTAGTTGGGCTGCTGTGATGGCCGAACCAGGGCTGAGAAGCCCGCTGTGTTTCCATTGTTGTAGCAGAATGATAACCTCTGGGTTATAACTTAAAGGCTTCCAGGCTGGAGCCTCGGCGACTGGGAGAGTTTGGTCGTCCGGGGTAGTGAGGGTGATATCGGGTACAGGAACTCTATGCTGCTAGCCGTCGCTCCTGGTTCGCGACCCTGGACCAGTGGTTGATGCCATCCCGGGTTCTGCGGGAGTGACATCTTTCTCGGTGGGTGGCTTCCGATGCAAGGGAACTGGTATAAAGGTCTTGCTCGAGGAGTGGGCTGGTGGCATCCTTTGACTAGATGCAACTTGTTCTGGAGGCGCCATATCGCCAAGGCCGCTGATCTTGACTTGAGGCAAGGGACCGTTTTCTATAATGATTGTTTTTGATGACGCTGTACCGGAATGATTGTTATATATGTATGTGGGAAGACGTTATTGATGTCTTGAAAGGCCGGCGACCGCAAATGATGGATGAAAGAGAAATGAATCAAGGCAAGTGCTCAGCCGTCGAGCTGTAAGGTGTTGACGTTTGCGAGGAAGAAATGAAAGAGATGGGATTTCACCTGTTGGCCCATAAAAGTAGACTAAAATTTTATGGCAAAAATAAAAGCCATAAGAAGTGAATAATGGCCCATGAATGCGTTTGGTGAAAGCGTTTGTTTGTTTCGTGACAGAGTCAGATATCACGACAATGCCTCATGCGATATCAGATAAGCAAGGTTGCAAACTGATGGTGACGCAAGGCCTCCAAGAGCGAAAGAAGACCAAAGAATGAATGACGTCCATTTTGCATTGCGCGCTCGAGCTTTGGCAGTGTCATGGCCTCCACTCCCGCTTTGAACACAAGTGAATGAATGACAGTAATGGTTCACAGTGAATAAAGACATTATTCTGGGCACTGATGTATATAATGAATATAGAAACGTCGAACTCACAGTTCACCTTCTACACCCGCCGTTCTCCCACCATCTAGGTACCTTTGGCAACCTCTTCGATGGGCGATGGTGGTGTCTTATATACATGTTGACATCCCAGCATCTACAGAACATGGCAAAACACCAAACAACCACGGCCTCACAAGCCTGTGTCGACAGGGTTGGTAGGATGCACCGAGAAAACAAACAGCCAACATATCGTCACATCCCATCGAAAAGACCAGGTTCCTACCATCGTTCACTCAGCAAGGTGCCCCCGACCCAACATGTACTTCCGCAACCCCTGGGCAAGTCAGCAACAGGGTCACCAAGAATTTCACGGGACACAGCGCAAGGCCAGAAGCCAAAGGTCCCCGTGATAACCATCACCACACCCGAAAACAAGACATATATGCCAGGATACGTCCCAGCTTGGAGACCTATACAGCGAAACGATCATGTCAGGATGAGGCGCAAGGCCTGGGAGCGAAGTGGCCTGCTCAACCCTGATTCGGCGAAGAAGAGAGTCGACGGAAAGGAGCAGGATTACAGACAGAAATGTGGTCATGATTCTGGGAGAGGGGATAGGATGAAGATGTATCAATTCTGGGGAGAGCTACTTAAGGGTGTACTAGGTATCAGACGATGACTCAAGGAAATGCTGTGTTTGCGGGCAGATATAAGCCGCCCTGTAAGTGTGATCATGATAAATAACAAATCTACCGAAACAAATCTACCGAAATAAATCTACCGAGAGAAGTAAAATCTCATAGCAAAGTACGGGGTGTACTTATCTCATGAGGTACTCTCATCCAAAGAGACGTACAACTAACCACGACCCCGAGACTGGGAGCGAGAACGAGAGCGAGAGCGAGAAGAGCGAGAAGAGCGAGAAGAGCGAGAAGAGCGAGAAGAACCAGGAGAACCAGGAGAACCAGAAGAGCCAGAAGGGCGAGAAGATGCCCGGTGTTTATGGTCGCTTTTACACTCTCCCTTGGGAGTGTGATCCTTAGCGTTATGGTCCGCAGTCGTCGAATCATTAGCATCATCCTTGGCTCTTACCGACGACTCCCTCGGAACCTGAGGCCGCGCCTCTCTCCAAGGCGGAGCATCTCTGATGGACATCACGACGCCCTCCGGCGTGGTAACGATAATCTCAGGGACCGGTACTCTCGTGGACCGGGGTCTGATGACATTACGAAAGAATGACGCGCTTCGTCGGGACGAACGCAGGGGCCGTTCCGGTAGGGGCTTGTTTGTGGGAGGTGACATGGCTGGAAGGCGTGTGGGTGTTTGGTAGATGTCAAACATCTTGATTGAGGAGATGCACATGCCCATTTATACTGCCCCCCGTTATCAATCTACCCGCTTCATGAGGAGGATATGTTGGACTTGGTTCGTATATGTCTCCTGGTGTGCGGGTGTTGGGCAATATATGGGATATCTTGTCCCTGCCCTTTGTTCTTAACCACACTGTGTTCTGGGCTGTAGTGTTGTACTCGTTGTAATAACGTGAACAGGAGATTGACAACATCACGAGAACATTTCTCTCATCGAACATGACCATAGTTATTGTTTAGAGCTAAGAGAAATTCTAGATGTCAGCTTGGTTATTGTGTTGTTCTGCTCACTTCGATACTATGATCTGTTCCATACAATACCAATTGATTAAATGCTTCGCTGTTTATTATCCATTAAAACTCTAGTTTCTGACTCTATGCTTTTTATCTAGTCCTCCCAATGTTCGCTGATACCCGTCTCCCACCGTTGGGTAACGGCGGGATATACGGTAGTGGAAATTTCTTCGCTGGCCGTGGCTTATTCAATACCCTCCACATCTCCCGGATGGTGGCCCTTCGCGCTGGTAACATGCTGTACTGAAGACTATACAAGTTCTTACGGTTGATAGGTGGCACAAACATGCCCGTCAAAAGGCAGAAAAAGACCTTGGGTGACAAGTAGTGCTTCCTAATGCGGTTGGCCATTTGGAAGTACTGGTTGAACATTATTCGAAACGTCAAAGGAATTGACTGGCATAATTAGCAAGTGCTTGAATGTTACATGTGGGAACAACCACTAACCTTGAGATAGATGACCGAGGTAGGGGGTGGTCCATCAGCGCTGCTCGTGATATCATGTCTATAATCGTGGGTATCTCGAAGTTCAAACCGAATGCCGCCTGGCAGTCTCCTTGGATCTTTTATTCTCAACATGAGCGCAAACAACGGAAAATGGTTCAAGCAAGACAGGGCCGTGTCGAACCCGGCCTTGAGAGAGATGATGGCCATCCTGGCAATGGCAAAGTTGAGGTAGAAGACGGCAACTGTCGGCAAGAGGAAGAAGAGCAGGGTGAAGAGGATGGTGCCGACAAGGAGCTGATCCAAATCATAATCGCAAGAATCGATACGATTGCGAAGAATGTTGTGCTTCTTGCCACGGAAGAGGTGGAACAAGGACTGCAGGATCGTCAGCTGCCAGTGATATATCCGCCCAGACGCCAAATAAAACGAATAGATGTGGATAGTCAACGTGGAAAGCATGTCCGAGAACATAGCAATGGGCATGCTTGCCCCAGCAAAGGAAGAGAATCCTATGAACCACACCATCTTGGGCAGCGCCGGAGTTAGAGTCTCGATACAGCCTGACATTGTTAGCTGATGCAACATATACACTGATAACCAACACTTACTAGACCAGTAATCAATGACCCACAGGAACAAGTCCCCCAAGAAGGCGGCCAACTCTGTATTAAGCTTGAGGCCAGCAGGCCAACCCATCAACCATGATATGCTACTCTGTAGCGCATCGACGGTATACATGCGGAGCAAGTTGCCAATTTGTGTCGCTACCCAGTCGGCGTTCTCTATAATATAAGAGCCGAGAGCGATGCCAATAATGACGTCGTTGGCGACGAGCCACAAGCTGTTGTAGAATCGGATGTAGTCTGGATGGCTGGTGGTGACGCTCGCCCAATTGTCTTTGCGTTGTCGCAGAGTCATGTACTGCATTGGCCAGTAACAGAACTGTTGAAGGCGTATTTCAACTTGTTGAGCTGTGGCCGAAATGTCCTTCAATGCGGCGTAGCCTGGCTTGATCCGAAACTCGAGTAATAGGAGCAACATCTCTGTCATGATGCGGTAGCCCATGAGTCCAAGAATTAGAGCCTGCTGCCCAATGGGGAAGATGTACAGAGTACACCACGTCCACAGTTGCAGGATGACATAGTTCCTCATTGTAGAGGCTGTCTCGACGACACGCTCTGAAACACTGAGGCTGCGTCGAGGTCTCGTCCCTATGCGCCCAACATTCTTTTGCAGCGTCTTTTCGAGCTCCCAGGACCAATTGACTTGGTTGATGATCTTTGGCAATGCCTTGTCACGAGCGGATGGCACTCGTTTCGAGATTGTGTGCAGCTTGAGCTTCTCGACGAGCTTGCGCTTCTCTTCCTTCATCTCACGTTCTTGAGTCTCCTCCTCTCCCTCTGATGCTATGGTATCGTCCAACTGCGATCCATCGTGACCAAGCGCAAGAGAAATTGGGTTCAGTGATATGTATTGCATCCCCTGAGGATAGGGTCGATCGTAGAGGATGAGCTGCACACTGACAGCTCTGGCGCAAGTAATTATTGGTACTCTCGGGTTCGTATTTGTCGTCGCGCAAAGCCAAGATGGGTCGGCTAGACTTGGATCGGAGGCATTTGAGAGGCCGAGGACATGCATTGAACTATGACCACACATATCGCTGATTTGGCTGGCTGGGTGAGCCTCGCTGCGGAAGAAGGTGCCCGCCTTGAGATGCGCCTCGGTGATCCTAGCCTAGAGGAGGTCAGTATCGAGCTTTTGCAGTCGCAGAGTGTAACTGACGTCAACATCTTCGAGGATGGCCACAACAAGGACATCCAAGATGGAATTGCGCCATCCCACCACGACACCAGGACGATCCGACTTAGGAATGTCTGTCGGCCAGAACACTCTCATCAACCCATCATGCTCTACCATGACAAATGACTATGTATATAGACCGGCGCAATTCGCTTAAAAGGAACCTCGTCGTCTGAGCTGCTCTCTCGCGGAGATACCCGTCCTAGGTTCTCGTGGATGCTGGGTCCAACTTGTTAGCCCTCTCTTCGGCGTCGAGCAGGGACGGGGCGTACCAGATTCGTTTCTTGAGTGGCCAGCAGTACGGTGGGAGCGAACACGGCGAGGAAGAGAATGGTTAGGGCAGCAAAGGCCTTTGTCGCGCGCGTCTGGGGCTGTGTTAGCTAGGCATTCGAGTTGTAGGGCGCACAAAGCTGTACTGTACTTACGACAACTCCGTTTTCCCAAGCAAAGATGGCAAGTTCATAGAGGCGAGTAACAAGGTCCCAGCGGGCAGTGATGTAGCCAGCGACGAAAATGCCGAGCGTAAGGACGGAAAAGGGGTGCATAGAAGCGCTATTGCTCGTGGCAGTACATGCCGTCCTCGTTTGGTGGCAGTTTTTGGGTGAAGAAGTTGGGGGGACTCGACTCGCCAAGCCGTGGAGGTGGGCTGCCGGCGGGACTTGCGAATGGGTTTGTCTCTTGGCGATGGGAAGAGAAGTGGGAGACACGTGGGATGGAAGCGAGGAGGATTGAGGCTAGGTAGGAGATGAGATGAGTGCCTTCCTCTTGCCGTCTAGTGATGATCTGCCAAACCAAACAAACAAACAAGCAAGTCGGGTCAAACGAATGGAACTGCCAGCTCGCTCAATGCAGAAAGAGGGTTCCAGTTGGATGCAATGCATTGATTGGATTGGTTGCCCCTGCATCTGCGAGCGACGAGCTACGACGTCGACCGCTAATTGTAGAGTCAAAAGTGGGCCACAGAGTGTCCAATTTGGAATCACGTGCAATTACTGGTTGAGGCCGTGATACTGTAGATGGAGCAGCAAGCCCAGGGACCTTGCGAGTGAGCAATTACTGATGTGTGTATGTATATAGGTATGCAGAGTAGTGAGTATACAAGAGTGAGCGTATCCGAGAAATCTACCCATGTCCGAAAGCTTGTGCAAATCATCAATTCTTCGGTTCCGTAACGCCGTTCACCTATGTAATCTGGACATTATCGACTCTTATTCTAATGAAAATGTCAATATTCTCTAGTCAGTATAAGATATTGGGATGAGGACAAACTTTTTGATCCAAGGTGCTTCAGATCGTTCTCCTTGTTCTCTTCCCGGGCCTCCGCCACCAGCTTATCGATCCCTCGCTCCTTCAGAGCAACCTATGACAGAGAATTAGCGATTATAAGACTTGAAGCATCTCTCAACTTACCTTGAGACATTGCTGGTAGTCCTTGAAAAGGTTGGCACATTCTTTGTTGTCCTTTTCCTGTCCCCGAAGGTACTCTGCATTCGTCAGTATCATGCGGCAACGGTGGCAACGGAAATCTTACTTTCGCTGTACCATTTCAAGAAACATGTGTCATATCGTCTAGAAGTGTCAGTCAAAATCGAATTGATTAAGCACCCCCATATGAAGACTTACTCCTTGACCTCATTACACTCGGGAGCAAGCGAAGCGGACATGATGGCTGATGGTGACAAACAAGTAATGTAGTTGAAGCAATCAGAATTCTAGCGTAAGAGCTCCCGGCCGAGATAGAACGCCAAGCCAGCCACTCCACTACTTTAAATCCGACAACAACAAGGGGTTATTCGCATCCGTGTTTACATTGAATTGCATAAAATGTAACATGAAACTTGATATTTTATGCTCGGATCAGAGGCGAAGCAAGACCCGTGACAAACACATTTTTCCCCTACGACCTCGGAAGTGAGGAATGTTCTTGCTACTATTGAAAAGAGCCATGATTGGCTGACGCTCAGACCCCGCTGAGCACTGCAGACATCCCCACAAAAATCGACCTGAGCTCAGACAGGCTCGTACCTCGACTGGTCGCGTCTCATCAACGCGACTGCGACTTTAGACTAGAAGATTATGGTCACGTTTCTTCCTTCAACGCATCAACTATTTTCATCTACAACTCAACCGAAGAGAAACTGAGATATCTTGACTTGAAGGATTTTCTGCCATGGCGCCGTCTGATGATGATATTGAGCAGGCGCTGCTTGACGCAACTTACCAAGTCTATCGCGCCGCCCCCGATGACACCTCAGTGAACAAGGTTCGCAAGCAGGCAGAGGAGAATTTAGGGCTCGACGATGGTTTCTTTGCAAGCGGGGAATGGAAGAAGAAGAGCAAAGATGTGATCAAAGCGCGTGTAGTAAGTTACCCAAAACACCATCTCATACTCCACACTCTGACACATATATAGGAGAAGCTCCTTGATGGATGGGTTCCCGACAGCAAAGATGGGGCTGCCTCAGATGATGAGGCTGAGAAGGGTGTGAAGCGTGGCTCATCAGAGATTGAATCCCCTCAGCCAAAGCCCAAACGCCAGAAGCGAGGCCCCAAGCCCAAGAAGCCTGCCAAGAAGGTAGAATCGGAGCAAAGTGAACTGACCGAGTTGAGTGAACTCAGCGAGCTCAGCGAGGAAGAAAAACCCCAGAAGAAGAAGCGAGCGCCGGCAAAGCGCAAGACTAAGGCCAAGGCGAAGGCCAAGCCTGTCGTCTCTGATGATGAGGATGTCGACATGGAGTCTGACAGTGGAAAGCCTGCTTCGGACGACGAGGGCGAAGAGGAGAAGAAGCCTCAGAATGGCGAGGCTGCCACAGAAGAACCAGCCGTTTCCACATCGCACGAAACACCAGAGGATGACGAAAAGCCAGCTACGAATGAGAATGGCGACGACAAGCCAGTGGTTGACGAGGAAGAGGAATACTCCGACGTGATCGATGAACCCGTGAAGCCCAAGCGGAAGAGAAAGGACAAGAAGGAGGCTACCAGTAAGCCAGCCAAGGTCCCCAAGGCCGCCAACAAGAAGAGCACCACGGCCGAAGATCCCAACACTGAAGAGATCAAGAGACTTCAATCTCACCTTACCAAATGCGGCGTCCGTAAGTTGTGGCATAATGAGCTCAAGAAGTACGGCGACGATCCCAAGGCCAAGATTCGACACCTCAAAAAGATGCTTACAGAAATCGGCATGGAAGGTCGCTTCTCTGAGGCCAAGGCCCGCGAGATCAAGGAGAGACGAGAGCTCATGGCTGAGGCCGAAGCGGCGCAGGAGATGAATGCCCTCTGGGGTGTGGCCAGCCGAGGCCGGGCGAGCCGCAGTAAGAGCAAGCAAGCAAAGGTTGTTGAGAGCGAGGGTAGTGATGCCGGCGGCGGCGACGACGACGCCGAGGAGGAGGAGGATACGTACGCGGCCCGACGAAAGAGGGTGCGGGCCGATTTGGCCTTTTTGGGGGATGACAGCGACTCCGAGTGAGGTCAAGGCAAAGGGAAGGGGTTTTAGTATCACTCTCATGGCGTTGAGCGCATGTCCATAGGTTGAGGTTCAGGGGTTGACGAGATGTATCATGATGATTCTGTACACTACAAAACGCAGCAAATCGGGAGGCTACCTCAAGGGTTTTCATTTCCAAAGTTTTCTCATAATACCTAGCTAGGCGTTCATAAAATCGTTCTTATCCAATGGGTTTCTTTCTTTTTTTTCATTTCATATCCTACGAGATTTCCAAAACTTAGTCCGCCCAGGCCTTGTACACGATTCTAGCACCGTACGTGTCTCCCTTCTTAAGCAGAACCATGTTCTTCCACTCGGGGACGTTGGCGGCGTTGACGTAACGCGCAGGCTCGCAGCAGAAACCACTGCGAGAACCACGGGCGGCCTTGCCGTTGACCTCGGGAACGTCAATGCCGGAGCCCGTGTAGACCTGGAAAGTGGGCTCAGTGCTCAGAACGTCGAGGTTGACACCGGCACCGGCGTGGTGGGCTCGGAGGTTGAGGTTGAGGGGCTCGGAGCGGGTGTCCAGGGGCACCGAGGATGGGTCCTTGTTCAGGACGAAGCAGTGGTCGATGTTGGGCTCCTTTACGCCCATGAGGACGGCCTCGTTGGCGTTGACGCCTGGGAAGGGCTCGACCTTGCCAGTGGGGATGAGGCCATCGTCAACGGCGAGGTACTGGTTGGTGGGGAGGGTGATGTTTGTGCCATCAATAGTCTCCTGACCGCTGAGGTTGAAGTACGAGTGGTTGGTCATGTTGATGACGGTCTCATCGGCACCATCGATGAGCTTGGCCTCGTAATCCATGGCAAGAACTGTGACTTCCTTTCCTTCAACCTTTTGGATGCCAGTCGTGTAGACGACAGTCACCTCAACGGTACCAGGGTAACCCTCATCGCCATCCTCACTGGTGAGGGTAAAGGCAACGCTCTCGCCGCCCTCCAAGTTCTCAATACCAGGGACCTCGCGGATGCCAACAGGCTTGGGGCCGTCCCAGACGCGCTTGCTCCAGCCAACCTCGCCACCGTGGAGGTGGTTAGGTCCGTTGTTCGCAGCAAGGGTGTACTCCTTGCCGTTGAGGCTATCGAGGCGGGCACCCTTGATGCGGTTGGCGACACGGCCTACAGTGACGCCAAAGTAGGGCGAGTTGTACTTTTCATATTCCTCCTGAGTGGCGAAGCCCTGGACAATGTTGATTCCCTTGACGACCAGGGACTGGACGATGGCGCCGAGGGGAATGAATGAGATGGGAGCGTCGGCCATGATTGAATGATATCACTTTAAGGCGGGGTGATAATGATGATAGTGGGGTGGGTTATGGTATGAGGGGAGAGACGGATGAGAGTGTGTATTTATGTTTCTTTCTTTCTTTCTTCTTCCACTAGCAACAGAGAACAATGAATAAAAGAGAAAAGGGGGAGATCTCCCGGTAATCTGAGATGCGGTGAGGTTTTAACCACTCGTTTCTGCAACACTGACCTGCGAGCGTGGTGGTACGGTACTCAATGGAACTCACGGGAGGGGGGATAAATGCGAAAAAGCTGGGGACCCATCATGACTCTTGGAATTCAGGCTAAACTGCCAATGGGGACACGACCCGTGGGGGAAAGATGTGTTTTTCTCACATGGGACATCCCCGTGTGCCTGGAGAACTCTCTAGCTCTCTCTCTCTCTAGGAACAGTAACAGTAATTAGTTGTGAACCCATCCAATCTGCGGATGGCATGACATGATGTCTGACAACTTCACCGAGTTATGCCCATATTGTGCGGGGGGTGGAGCGCGTCATGGCTTCTAAAGCTGTGGGCTTCTCGGTGTGAGTGGCGCGGTTGCAGCTGGTGCTTGCTTGGCTGCTTTGCTTTACCAGGCACGGTACAGCTTGCGCGGCTTGAGAGCCTCCGACAAGATGGATGCGGCCAGGCTAGTCGAGAGTTGAAGGTGTCGCCCAAGAAGGTATCTCATCCAACCAGCTTCGCATCGTCATGATGGAGCTAGGCCCATGGGGGTTCCACAAGCTCTCTCTCTCATGTACTACGTACAGAATAGCTTCTGTCGTGTCATGTGATGTGTAAACAACTTGAAACTCGACTTGACTCGATCAGCAGGAATCACAGCAGGGTCAACGTAACTCATCTCGCATCAAGAGCAGGTCATCAATGAATGGTTGGGTCTCAAAGTCATTTTATAGGCATGGCGCAGTCGATGCTGCCCTTCAATTATGTACATATTTCAGCTTGAAAGCGCCGCGAGAAATGCATTAGTGGTATCTTAAAGCAAAGCACAGTTTTTGAATCCCCTTCACCTCGTCCTCGTCGACTACCATTCCAGTCGGTCGTCACACACCAGCTTGACGTCAAATCGCTCCTCACCCTTCCATACCTTACTGCCGGAGTTGCACCCGGCCACAATCGTCCGCAGGTCGCTGATCATGCCTCCAGGGCCGCTGGCGAACACGGTCGTGGGACCTCGGACCGTGGTGCTCACAAAGTCCTTGACGAGCTTGGGAAGGTTGGGGTGTCGGTCCTCGTCGACGGTACCATGGCCGATCTTGGCGACGGGGACTTCGGTGCCGCAAGCGCAGTCCTCGTCAACGTCCGACGATGAGGATGAGCCAACCTGCATGGCGCCGTCGGTCGCGGCCTTGTCGTCCTTCTCTCGAGGCAGGGGGCCGCTGCCGGCGTCTCGTGTCGCGTACACTCGAATCTTCAGGTTCAGGGCCTTTCGGGCCTGGCGGAGGAGCTCCATCTCCTCGTGGACCCATTCAGCATCGGTGGCATGACGGATAGCCCAGATGAGCTCAATCTTTCGGTCTCGGGAGATGGGTGATCGTGCGAGTTCAAGGAGTACGGGGAGCACATAGGCGATACCAGTGCCACCGGCAACACATATAATGTTGGTGTCGGGCGCGACCTCGTCCATGGTCTCTTCACCATATGCACCAGTGAGGATCACAGATGTGGTTGCCTTCTCAGAGTTCTCCAGCTTCTTTGCCGCCAGCTCGGCCATCTTCTTGGTCTCGCCCTTCTTTGCACGCATGATGTACGAGTGCTTCACGACGCCCTTCTCAACGATAGGAGCATTCAGGGGTGTGAAAGGGTGGGACTGCCAGATGCTGCTCTCGGTGAAGCAGAGGTAGTAGTGCTGACCAACTTGCCACGGGTCTTGGTTGTTCTCAAGGTCGAGTCGCAGGATATCGCCATGCTCGGGGTCGGGGAACCGGGTAATGACAGCCTGTGAAGCCTGGAATCCCATATTGCCGTTGGGAAGATGGTGATAGTGCAGATAGGCGGATCGAAGGAATCGGAAACCACGGTCGACGAACCACAACAGGAGAGCAGGGAGGAGGAAGCATTTGAGGGCCTTCCAGTGAGCCCAGCAGGCTCCAATGTAGACCATGGCAAGGACGTAGTGAGACTTGCGGAAGAACTCGTAGCCCGTCAGACGAATGCCCCAAGGGGTGCTTCCCAGGACCAGCAGAGTGAGCAGAATCATGGCCACAATGCCCCAAACGATGTAAGTCTGAACAACCCATTCGAGGCCAACGGTAGGCTGGGGTTGGTACAAGCGAATCTCGACAATGCACCAGGCGATGGTGTGGAGAGCGCTCTGAACAAAAATGATATATCCTGACCATCGATGCAGGAAGTTGAAGCTCTGGTAAGGGACGCCGGTAATGAGAGAGAGAATTGACTCTCGGCTGGACAGAAGGATAGAGAGAGGTGTCAAGGCATATGCCAGAATACCAATACGGTCAGACCAGGGACCAAGGGTTGTGCGGGTGTTGTAGGTGCCAGGCATGTCCTTAACAGGAGTGACCCATTTGCGATAGGTCATGCCCACGAAACTCCAGATGGTCAGGTAGCCCATCAGCGTGAGCATAATGACAACCTGAAGGCGAGTAGTACGGCCAAAGATGACCCTAGCGGCATCCGGGAGCAAGTACTTGCGCGTCATGGCAGCGATGCTGCGACGAACCTTGGCGAAACCGGCCTTGGGGTTCAGATTTGAGAATGATGGCGGAGCAGACGGCCGGCCTACATGTCGGACGATACCCCAAACGAAGAGGATGGCGAGGATGGTGCCCCAAAAGATGCCGGTGTAGAGCATACCCAGGTCGTGGGCATAGTAGACGAGATCGAGATACTCGCAGGAGCCCTTGTCGTTTGTGCAAGGGACGGCTCGGTCTGCGTATCCCCAGTGAGGCTCGAGGGTTTTGGCCTCGCTCATGTTCTGGATGTGGCGAGCACCCAGCTGGTGTAGGGACGCCATGATGGATGATTCTTGTCCGACAGATGAGTTTGGGAGTAATATCAAGAACAAGAAAGGTCAAGTCGCGTCGATAGTGACAGGCGAGAAATTATACAGTCAACTCCCAATCTTGTGGAGCGGTGGTGCAACAAGCCGCGAGGTACAAGGCGGATCGGCAATGTCAAACAAGATGGCGACGGACGTGATGCCATAGAAATAAGAATCGAACCGTCGGCGGCGTCCCCACCGGGGAGCCAGGTTGGCGGGACTTTGCAAACGAACGGCGTCCATGACTGAGCGGGTTTTGAAGATGGATGCTAGAGTATCGCCCAGGATAGGGAGACGGAGCCGAGACCCTGGACGCGGCAGCCAGGCCGGATCGGGAATAAAGCTCCTGCTTATTTGCTCAAACTACGGGTGGAGGATTGGTCAGGCTGACCTTGATGAATCGATTAAGCTCCAGAAAGAGGTAAAAGATGAGCATTGCGACGCTGCGCTTTGTTGGTGATGTCCATGGCGAGACGATAAAGATGGAGTTGAGCAGGAATGAGCACGTTTTCCCGGGGTCTACGAGTGGGGCCGTCCGACCTCCGGCTCCACCGGGCTCCGCTCTTGGAGAATCAACCTCCGCTCTAGGTTTCTTGGCTTCACTTTTGTCGGGTTGTATCGCCCTCGTATCATGGATTAAAATCCATTATTAATAACTACAAAGTCTTCTTTGGCTCAGTTAAGAGCCTCTCCTTGTCTCTGCGGCTGCGTCGCTTCCCACCCTTCTCGTCCCGAGTCTTGGAACCTACTCAATCCTTCTCACCAGGGTCTTAATTGCTGTGTTAGTCCCCAAATCCGTCCGTCTTCTCCACATTACCCATACTGGAAGTTCGCCGACGAACTCGGCTCTGGGTCGAAGGACGTATTAAACACTCGCGCCCACATTCAACCCTCCCGTGGCTGACCCGGCTCCGACCACATTGTCTTGTCATCGTGTAGACCGTCGTTGTCTTGCACCTCACTCCGGTTCATCATCATTGTCTTCTTTACAGTTCGGTGCGGACGCGCAAACAATATTTCAAGATGAGCCACGACATGGGAAGTATGGGCAGCAGTGGTGCTGAGTGCAAGGTTGCGGTAAGAACGCCCACACAGCGTCATAGACGGTAAACTCACAATATCATAGATGCTTTGGAACTGGAACACCATTGACGCGTGTTTCCTCGCCGAATCATGGCAAATCCAGAACTCGGGCATGATGGTTGCCACCTGCATCGGCGTCATCCTGCTGGTCGTCCTTGTCGAGTTCCTCCGCCGTATGGGCAAGGAGTACGATGCTCTGCTGCAACGGCAATTCCACCGCCAGGCGACAACTCACGGCGTCGCCATGGCCGCGGCGGGCTGCACCGGCGCCGTCATGCCCACGCGGCAAACTCTCACCTACCGGGCCTCGCCTCTGCAGCAGCTGGTGCGCTCCGTCATCCACGCCATGACTTTCGCGGGTGCCTACATCATCATGCTGCTCGCCATGTACTTTAACGGATATATCATCATCTGCATCTTTGTTGGCAGCGGTCTGGGCAAGTTCTTTTGTGACTGGTTGGTGGTCAAGATTGACCTTGAGGGACTGGAGGGCGATGAGAGCAAGCCCAAGGGTATCGAGGAGACGACGGTCTGCTGTGGTTGATTGTGATCAAGTTAGGAGGAAAAGTGTACAGGCTTGGAAGCCTTGGTGCTTGAACTGCATTGTTTTACGATACCCTTGGGGGAGAGGTCATTTTAAAGTACATATTAAGCATTCTGGAAAGATGATGCTGAAGGATCGACGAACCTATGAATCAAATTAGACTACTGAATCATTCCCAAAAACAGGTCAGATTTTGCGAGTCAGCAAGGTGTATATCTACCCTGAGGTGGTCTGTGAATGTATCATGACAAGTCATCTTTCAGAGCAGAGGCAAAGACTTGATCGGAAAACACCAACAGATCCAGATCGGGACTCGGGGCGCCCAACTACCGCTATTACAAGGTCCCAACTTAAGATCCAGATGCTTCCAAGATATCTTTACGAAGAACCTAGTGTTCAGTACCAAAAAGGACATGCATAGCTAGACTTGAAGGCGCCCGCATAACCACCTAAAACCCGCTCACGGCCCCCACGAACCGTTGTGGCGCATCTAAGATCTTGGACGCTTGTAAGGATTAGAGCACAAAAGATGTGATTATTCCCAAGACTTTGATCGATTTGAGCTAGTTATGATTGGGACGTCCCAAGCTGCGCGAACCCTTGACACAGTAGTGCGCCAGGGATCTTGAGGATGGATGTCGTTGGACACACAGCATTTTGGTTTGAGGATGAGTGGAGCGCACTACCAAGGATAACTTGCTCATATCCCGCTCAAGAGTAAATATGAATATTCTCATCGTGAGGGACGATACAAAATCTCGTCTTCTCATGAATCTTGCCACGATCAGGGCGAGCTTGGCCAGACTCCCAAGGGTGTCGCATGAGAAGGCCCGTCATCTATCTCTGATTAGATAGGGGATCGAACGTTGCTCGTCCAAGTCAGGGCGGCCTGAGACGAGAATCGTTGGTTCATTTCGCCTTCAGGAGCACACCCTAATAAATACATGCTCAATCCCCCTCCAACAACCTTATGACCTGAGGTGATTTGCTCCCAGGCGTCCCTTGTCGCCGTCAGATAGACCACGCCATAGCCCTGATCAATCGACCACATCCAGCCAACTCGTAAGCCTTGCTTGCATATGTTGACTTTTGCTTCGAAATATATTTCTTCGAGAGCCTACAAAGATTCTTGTTTTGATTCCTTTCTTCTTTAGTTCAGACTCATCATCTGCATCACATCCATTCGCCCATCACAATGTCCTCATACTCTAGTTTCTCAAGCTCCATCTCGGGGTCAGCATCCAGCTCTCCGTCCCTATCCTTCCGCTCCCATGTTAGCTCGCACAGCGACAGTGAAAGGATGGGGGAGGAGATGGAGATCATAAAGACGTGGTTTGCAGTCCTCAACGACGAAGAGCGAACAGCTGCCCTCACATCCATCGCCGAGCTACCGTGTCTCCGCGAGATCGAGCCCTTGATCCAAACCCTCAAGGACCGCAAGCGGGATCTCTGGCGTCGACAGGAGGAACTCATCATTCAGCCGGGAACAAAGCCCAAGTGGCCGATGCCGGCGTTCCCTCACAACTCCCAAGACCCTAGATGGGTGGCCAAATGGCTCCGCGCGTTGAGGCTGCACAAGTACGAAAAGTGCCTGACTGGAATGTCCCCGGCGCAGGTTTCTCGTCTAAGTGACGAGGAGCTGCAACAGCTGGGTATTGACACTGTCGGCGCGAGGACGAAGCTTCTCCGAGTAAGTGTTTCTTGATGGGCAGCAATATTTGCATGGTGTTTAACAGTACACAGGCTATCTCAACTGGATGAACATCATATAATACCTTTAGTTCGCCCGCAAGACGGGCTAGTGAAGGCAGTTGAACTGCCTACAAACACGAAAACGTCCTCGCGACGACCGCTACCACTTGGAACAGCACTTTCTCTCAAAGAAAGGGGGCAGCGATGAATCACAACACCAAAGCAAACACCCTATCGCCAGGGTCAAACATGGGAAGGCCGAGAGTTCAGGTCGACGCCTTGGTGATGGGTGGGCTGAGGTCTGACGGTGGTGGTGTTGATGTGGTTTGACACGGGGAAACAATGGCGTTAATCTGGGCGGAATAAATGAGCTACACCCCATCCGGCACAATACAGCCGTCGACAGCCCTGGGACAGCTGTCCCGATTTTATTAGATACCTTGTCTCGTACCAAATTTAGCCTTGAAGGCATATTATCTGAAACATGACGTTGGGGGGGAGATCTACGATGTGATGCTTGCCTTGCCATGAGATCGGGCTTCGGTCTGGATGGGATGTGACGCTGAGTGAACGCCTTATTGCCCAGGAGCAGGTGGTCACCTGCTGTGCTGTAGGTATCCGCGAAGCGAATCACGAGGCCTGCCAGCGTGCCTGGAGTCCAAGTAGACAAACCAAATCTCACCTTAGATCGGTGCCTTTTCTTTGATAAATACCGCCCGTTTCCCTTTTCATTCTCCTGCCATTTCCTTTCTAGGTTAATCCGCACTGGATTAAGGTGACAGCAGTGGGTGGTGCATCCAATGCGTGCTTGCGCAACCCCAACAGCACAGCTCAGCACAGCTCAGCTCGGGCGGGCCCTCGTCTCCAACCGACCAAGCGGTCTTGTCCTGGCCGCTTCTGACTCTTATTAAACAACGGCATTGAACCATGGCCGCCGCATCACCAAAGAGTCTCAGCACTCCAAAGCGCAAGCGAGGCGAGCAGCTATGGCTCTCGCCAATTCAGTTCTCCTTTGAACTCGACCCTTCATCTTCATCTTCCGCAGCGAACCCCGACGATGGCAGCAATAGCCCGCGATCAACCGTTGCCCACAAGTTCCGTGGTCTCGCACTGGGAAGTGGGGGCGGGGCAACCAGCAACGACAACGACGATAGCGATGTCCACGGATCTGCTAGGAAACGACAGAGGCTTGATGAGATGATGAGGGATACGCCTCCTACCGTCCAAGAAATCGTCGACCTGGATGGCAAGTCCTTTCTGCCTGCTCGGGAGCCATCACCAGATGCCTCACGCGGGGGCCCGCGGGATAAGGCGGAGGAGGATTGTCAGCTTGCCGAAACATCAAGGCCGGCAGACAGTAGCCTGCATCATGCATACCCGTCCATCAACCGGCTATCCGAATCAAAATCTAGAGTCAAGAAGAGAACAGGCTCACCACCGTTGCGTATGAAACGGCCATCGAGACGACCATTTGACGATGAAGACGACCAAGAGATGGAGATTGTCGACCCGGTTAGAGCCGCACTGACGTGGCACGAGGACGAAATCACAATCTACGATCCCGACGATGAAGATGATGACGGCACTGGTATCAACGGCATCGGATTCAAGCCAACACCTGCGCTGGCACAGGCCCGCGCTATGAAGCGAAGGCAGCAGATGGCCGAGTATCGCAAGCGAGAGGAGAACGAGGCACGAGCTCGACGCAACCAGCGACGACGTCGTGGACCAGCAATCGCCATTGGCCCGGAGGAAAAGTCTCCATCGAGAAAGGTCAGGTTCATGGACGCGGATGCTCAGAACATTGCTATTACGACAGGATAATGATAGTATGGTTTATACTGGACGGACTGGGACTGGGCAATAGGCAAGGCGGCGGAAGGGGACTATTCCGGCATTTTCTTAGGCGGCTTTGTTGGCGTTTGCTATTTCATCAACCTTGCTTAACAGATTTGCGGCAAGAAGCGTTTCTTTGTTCAACGGCACGATTTCACAAGTTGCTTTGATGGTTCATGGACGGCGGAGGGGAAGATACAATCGCAATGGCTTCATCAGTCCGCTTTATACCCTGATCTCTAGGAGATCACTTACGTAGGCATCACTTAGGTACCGAATTCACGTTTTACACCTTTTATTCTTAGCGGGCTCTTCTGACCCTATATCTTTGCTCTCTCCTTTGAGCATCTCCTCCTCTTGTCCAGAACAGTACCCAAGTAGACGGTACACATAATACTTTTACACAATGGTACATGACGACAGGAGACTGGTTCCAGGTTCACCAGAGCTTGTACCAGGGCTTTTCTGCAGCCTTCTTCTCCGCCTCTAGCCTTGCGTGCTCTTGTCTCGCCTCTGAAATCTTCTTTGCCTGTTCCCTCCGGTTCTCCGATACCACTTCGATATGTCGCTTCATTTGTCGTCGCTCTTCACGGCGGAGGTACTGGCACCATTCGTAGGAAGCCATGCTACCGAGGACAAAGACTCCGACGGCCCAGTTTGCGGCGCTCGTGGCGTTTCCTATACACAACGGTCAGGCCATGATTGTGCGAGATACGAGTCTGTATAGGGTTGGCTCACCTCGGAGGACAAATCTCAAGCCTCCAATACCAGCACCAGATGCAATTCCTGTGATGAATCCTTGTCGTGCGCACGGCGTATTCGCAACGTTGGCGAAATCGTCCTTCTTAATCATGGATACAGCCTCTGAAATCGTTGGCCTCGAATTGGTGGGTGTCGCTCCATTCTCGCCGCTGGTCGTGGCCTCGTTCTGCTCTATGGGTTTCGACCAGACATGTAGTGTCTTGTCGCCGGGCTTGGGCTGCCCATCGTCCTGATTTGAAGCCATTTCTGGCTACCTTTGCGGCGCAATCGGTGTCATGAATCGGGCACACAGCCAAAAGTCGTCCTTCTCACATGGGCCGACCGATGACGCTCTCGAAAGCCCTGCAGGCCCGCCGGTTGCCGGTGTGGTCTGTGCGTCAGGGCGTTGCGCTGCGTTGCTCCGTGGGAAATCCATTAAACTCGTAGTGGGGCGTTAGCGCGTCGCGAAGACGCGTTCCGACGCGACTCACGTCTCCCCCCAAATGAAATGTACCAATCTGGATCAAGTCTTTTGACCTCCCCTTGCACTTTCAGTTCCCACAGTCGCTCCGCTTCCACGGGGTCCATTGTTGACTTTTCAACTACCTTCTCCATCATTTTCTTCCACGTCTTTTCCTTTTCTTCCCATTCTCTTCCCCTTTCATGACTCTTCTCAACCTCGTCGCACCATCCTCGGCTCGCTAATACAATCCCTCCTCTCTAGGGGAGCCTCTCCCAGAGGATGCCCAACACAAGCCTTCGTCGCCCTCAAAAGGGCTTTCGTCGGGGAGGAAAGGTTGCTTACCATGGCGCCCGCACGCGGACATTCGCGGCCTCGTCGAGGACGGAGGCCACCTCGGCCGATGAGAAGTGGGAGCGTACCCGGTTAGCACACACCATTGACGAGAACATGGGCTTTGGGCGTTATGAGAGTGGCAAGAAGAAAGAGGGCTGGCTGGTCAACATTCAACCGACATCGATTGAGGACGAGCGGATACCCGGCGGCCGAGCAGCAGTGGACTGCTACTTCATCGAGGAAGACGGCTCGACCTTCAAGGCGACAGTGGAATACGATCCTTACTTCCTCATCGCTGTAAGGAAGGGCCACGAGTCCGAGGTGGAAGAATGGGCCAAGAGAGTTCCTGGAGGCGGTGTCGTCAAGTCGATTCGACGAGTTGAGAAGGATGATCTCAACATGCCCAATCACTTGCTTGGCTATCGAAGGACTTTTCTCGAGCTGAGGTTCGCCAATGTCAACGACCTCATGACTGCGAGGAAGGACATCATGCCGATTGCGGAGAAGAACAAGAAGAACATGAATGCCATGGATGCCTACGCCGAGGTTGCAGCGTGAGTCGACCCCCTATCCTGACAAATGCCGGCTAACAGATGACAGTGCTGCGAACGGCGACTTTGACCTTTTTGATGATTCACGAGATGACGACCGACAAATGAACAATGCTTTCGCAGATGCCAGCGACTTTATTGTCGATATACGAGAATACGATGTTCCGTATCATGTACGAGTAATGATAGATATGGGTAAGTCTTCTCTTCGGTTCCAGTTCTTCTATCTTTACATGATGCTTGCAACCCAAGTATTTGCTACTTCAGAGCCTTCTACAGGCCATGAGACCACTATTCACCTTTGCCCTGATTCAGTTTATCCTCACCATTTTCATTGTATTCGGATTCTTGTTGAACCCTCACTTACCAAGAGTCGCAGACGTACGAGTAGGAACTTGGTACTTCGTGGAAGCGAAGCACGGAGTAACCAAGATTTCCCCCAACGATCAGAGATCACTTCCAGCGGACCCTGTGGTCATGGCCTATGATATTGAAACGTCAAAGGCCCCTCTCAAATTCCCCGACGCCGCCGTCGATCAGATCATCATGATATCCTACATGATTGATGGCCAAGGGTTCCTAATCACCAACCGAACAATCCTCTCTGAAGACATTGGCGACTTTGACTACACCCCCAAGCCAGAGTACCCAGGTCCTTTCATGATCTTCAACGAACCTGATGAGAAGGCCGTCATCGAGAGATTCTTCCTCCATATCAAGGAGGCACGCCCAACTGTCATTGCAACATACAACGGTGACTTTTTCGATTGGCCTTTCGTAGAAGCCAGAGCTAGTGTCAACGGCATCGACATGTACCACGAAATTGGTTGGAAGAAGGACAGTGAGGATCAGTACAAGTGCAACTACAGTGTACACATGGACTGCTTTCACTGGGTCAACCGAGATTCGTATCTTCCCCAGGGTTCCCGTGGTCTCAAGGCTGTTACAGTCGCAAAGCTTGGATACGATCCTGATGAGCTCGACCCCGAGCTGATGACGCCTTATGCCAGCGAGCGGCCTCAGACTCTAGCCGAATACTCCGTTTCCGATGCCGTGGCAACATACTATCTTTACATGAAATACGTGCACCCCTTCATCTTCTCTCTCTGTACCATCTTGCCGCTGGGCGGTGACGATGTGTTGAGAAAAGGAACCGGTACTCTCTGCGAGATGCTGCTGATGGTGCAAGCTTATCAAAGAGAGATTGTGCTTCCAAACAAGTATATCACACCAAAAGAAGCCTTCTGGGATGGACATCTCCTCGATTCAGAAACCTACGTCGGTGGTCACGTCGAGAGTATCGAAGCTGGTGTATTCCGAGCCGATATCCCTGTTGACTTTGCTGTCGAACCCAGTGCCATTGACGAACTTCTCAACGATCTCGACGCCGCTCTGAAATTCGTCGTCACGGTGGAAGAGAACAAGTCGTTTGATGATGTTGAAAACTACGATGAAGTCAAGGCACAGATCGTCGAAAGACTGAACAAGCTCAAGGAGACGCCAAACCGCAACGAAAGGCCCCTAATCTACCATCTTGACGTTGCTTCCATGTATCCCAATATCATGACGACCAATCGATTGCAGCCCGACTCGATGATTAAGGAATCCGACTGCGCTGCATGTGACTTCAACCGACCTGGAAAGACTTGCGACAGGAGAATGCCCTGGGCCTGGAGAGGCGAGTACATCCCGGCGAAGCGAGACGAGTACAACATGATCCGGCATGCACTCGAAAACGAAAGATTCCCTGGAAAGTATCCCAATGCTCCACAGCGAACGTTCCAGGAGCTGAGCGCGGATGAGCAAGCAGGTCTTGTACGAAAGCGTCTCCAACTGTACTCTCAAAAGGTCTATCACAAGATCCACGACTCAACTACGATTGTACGAGAGGCAATCATTTGCCAGCGAGAAAATCCATTCTATATCAACACTGTACGAGACTTCCGTGATCGTCGATATGATTACAAGGGCAAGGCCAAGGTCTGGAAGGGCAAGACATCATCTCTTCAATCATCCGGCGCACCTGCCAGCGAGGTTGAAGCTGCAAAGAAGATGATTGTTTTGTACGACTCTCTGCAGCTTGCTCACAAGGTCATTCTGAACTCGTTTTACGGATATGTCATGAGAAAGGGCTCCCGCTGGTATTCCCTCGAGATGGCTGGCGTTACTTGTTTGACTGGTGCCCACATCATTCAGATGGCTCGATCTCTGGTCGAGCGACTTGGACGGCCTCTTGAGCTCGACACTGATGGTATCTGGTGTATGCTTCCCGCGACGTTCCCTGAAAACTTTTCGTTCAAGATGAAGGGTGGAAAGAAACTCAATATCTCATATCCTTGTGTCATGTTGAACCATCTCGTCCACGCCAAATTCACCAACCACCAGTACCAGACCCTAGTCGACAAGAAGACGCTCAAATATCAGACACACAGCGACAACTCCATCTTCTTCGAAGTCGACGGTCCATACAAGGCCATGGTTCTGCCGACATCAAAGGAGGAGGACAAGAACTTGAAGAAGAGATATGCCGTCTTCAACGATGACGGTAGTCTTGCTGAGCTCAAGGGTTTCGAGGTGAAGCGTCGTGGTGAGCTTAAGCTCATCAAGATCTTCCAGCAACAAATTTTCAAGTTTTTCCTGGAGGGAACCACCCTTGCTGAATGTTACAGTGCGGTCGCCAAGGTTGCCAACCGCTGGCTTGATGTGCTCCATAGCAAGGGTACTACTCTGGCGGATGAGGAGCTGATGGAACTCATTTCTGAGAATCGAAGCATGTCAAAGACGCTCGAGGAGTATGGATCACAAAAGTCGACCAGTATCACTACGGCCAAACGTTTGGCAGACTTCCTGGGCGAAGGTATGGTCAAGGACAAGGGATTGAACTGCAAGTTCATTATCTGTGCTCGACCCAAGAATGCCCCCGTTACTGAGCGAGCCGTTCCCGTGGCAATCTTCTCCGCGGAAGAGTCTGTCAAGCGAACGTATCTCAAGAAGTGGTTGAAGGAGGAGCCCGCCGACACCGACCCTCGAGCACTGCTCGACTGGGACTATTACCTAGAGCGATTGGGCTCAGTCATCCAAAAGCTCATCACCATTCCCGCTGCTCTCCAGAAAGTTCGCAACCCAGTTCCCCGGGTACCACATCCTGATTGGCTTCAAAGGAGGATCAACATCAAGGATGACAAGATGAAGCAGAAGAAGCTCACAGACCTGTTTAAGAAGAGCCCATTGGAAGACATTACAAACATCAACGGCACTCAGATGAACGATCTTGAGGATTTCGGGAACAAGCTCTTGAAGCCCAAGTCAGTCAGCTCAGCTGTAGCAGCTTCTCAAGCTGCAACGACGACGCAGAAGCGCAAATCCCCAGAGCCTGCAGAGAACACCGATCCCATGGCTGCACTTCCCAAGGTCATGCCCAGCCCTTCAGAGAATTACGAGGCGTTCTTGATGTATCAGAAGAAGAAGTGGAAGTTGCAGAAGCAAGCTCGCATTCGCAGACGACAACTCTTCGGTGACCGACGAGGACACGCCGGCAACAACATCCAGCAAACATTCATGAAGCAAGCGCATGTCACATACATGAACAACTGGCAGGTTCTACATCTCAAGGCTACCGACACGCCTGGCATTGTCACGGCACATGTCCTGATCGATGCCAAGATCCACACGCTCAAGATCAATGTTCCTCGTCAAGTCTTCCTCAACCTCAAGAGCAAGGATCTGCCTGATGTTGAGGTGAATGGCTGCGAAGTTGAGCAGGTCAACTACACTCTTCCCAACGGTCACCCATCCAGTCATCTTTTCAAGTTGACGGTGCCAGAGGACATCTATTTCAATGAGAGTGAAAAGTTCTCTCTGCTATTTAACCACCCCAGTGTTGAGGGAGTCTACGAGAAACAAGTCCCCCTGAACATTCGGGCTGTCTTGCGTCTTGGTAATCAGTGCACCATTGACGAGACACAGGATGCTGTGCTTGGCAAGGGCCTTGAGCAAGGCTTCGATCTTGCAGGTTTAAAGCGACCAGCCAAGCCAAGGACATATCTCGACACGTCTCCTCTGGCGTACATCTACATCTCGCACATAACGGCGGGTGAGCGCCAGATCTTTGGCATCTTCTCAACAACCAACGATCACGCCCATGTGGTGATCCTGCAGAAGAACAAGGACTCTGGTCAAGATCTCCCCAACATCACCAGGATGTACTCTGAGATGCTTGCCCGACGAAACGAGGAGGCGGCTGACACCAACTGGCAGGACTGCTTCACGTACCAAGAAAAGTTGCAGTTCAAGATCACGCAAGTGACGACACGACGCAAGGCGCATCTAGAGATTGGCGACATTGTCAAGAAGATGCTCAAGGACGAGCATCGGCCGCAGATGATGGTGATCCAGTCTTCTCAGCGCAAGCTGCTGATCCACGACGTACCAATCCTCGGAGAATTCCCTGTTCTTCCGCTAAAGTATGATGCGGCGGATAGCTCATTACCACCCCTGGGTTGGCAGTCTGTGATCGCCAAGCGACTCGTAGGCCATTACCTCGGCCTTGGATCGTGGATCCTGCATCTCACTGCTCTGGCTCGTTATGGTGATGTTCCTCTATGCAACCTGGAGCGCGATGATCCTCGATTCTTGATTGATGTTGCCTATGCTCGGCGCCTGCAGGCCAACGGAGTCGTTCTTTGGTGGTCTCCTGGTGCAAGACCTGATCACGCTGGCTACGAAAAGGATGACCTCCTTGGACCTCTGGACACAGTCAAGATGCCAAGTGTGAACAACCCTGGAACCTTTTCATCAGTGTGTATCGACATTGATGTCCGCAACCTTGCCATTAACACCATCTTGACATCATCTCTGATCAACGAATTGGAGGGCGCTGACTCGGTATCATTCAATCCTGCCGCAGACGACTCTGAGACGCTTACCTCGGAGAGTGCATTCGCCAACGCGGGTGTGCTCGTCCTCCGCGAGATGGTCAAGGCGTGGTGGGCTGAAGCTTGCCGTGGGAGCACCATGGCTGATGTCCTGGTGCAGCACCTGGTTCGTTGGGTCGAGAATCCCGACTCGTTCATGTATGATCGGGCTCTGCACTACTACGTGCAGATGATGTCTCGCAAGGCATTCCAGCAACTGATGGCTGACTTTCGCCGTGTTGGTTCTCAGGTGGTGTTTGCCAACGCCAACCGACTCATTCTCCAGACAACAAAGGCCGAGGTTGGCAACGCGTACGCCTACAGTCAGTACATCATCAAGTCGATCAAGAGCAAGCCACTGTTCCACTTTATCGATTTGGAGATCAAAGAGTACTGGGATTACCTAGTGTGGTATGACGAGTTCAACTACGGAGGAAAGGCGTGTCAGGAGGTGATCGAGGCTGACGAGCAGAACCTCGAAACGGTCATGAACTGGCAGATGGCCACGTTCCTCCCCGTGCGTCTACAGCCGACATTCCAAGACTGGGTGATTGAGTTTATCCAACTCATGCACCAACTCAAGCGGCCTCAGAATGGAGATGCAGATGCAACACCGCGGTTGACTCAGCTGCCAAGCAAGGGTTTGGAGAACCATGAAGGGCAGATCATTCTGGGCAAGGCATTCGAGAAGCCTCTGAAGAAGGATATCCTTGGCCTCATCAACAAGCAGAAGCGCGAGCTACTTCATCCAGAGCTCGCCGAGGACTACTCGTTCCCCAGTCTACCTGGCTCACATCTCACTCCACGGAACCCCATCCTCGAGCTAGTCAAGTCACTGATGCAAGTCCTCTCGCTTGACAAGAACATCACCCTCGAGGCGCGTCTCCTTCGCAAGGAGCTCTTGGCGCTATTTGAGGTTCGAGAGTTTTCCAAGGACGGCACGTTTACCAACCCATCTGAGAGTCTGCGTCTTCTGCAGGTGTCGTGTGACAGCTGTACTATGGCACGAGACCTAGATCTTTGTCGAGACGAGGATCTTTTTGGCGAAGGCACGGCATGGCGATGTGGCTTTTGCGGTAGCGAATTCGACCGAGTGGCTATTGAGGAGCGACTACTCGGTATGGTAGAGAGTTGGGTTGTCGAATGGTCAACTCAAGATTTGAAGTGTGTCCGTTGCGGAGCACTAAGACTCAATGACTTTATGGAACACTGCACTTGCAGTGGAGAGTGGAAGGAGATTGTGTCGAGACAAGATGTGAGCAAGAAGCTAGGAGTCATGAGAAGGGTGGCCAAGTTTTACGGGCTCAGGATGCTCAGCGATGTCGTGGAGGAACTTTATCAGGGTTTGTAAGTAAACTGGAGTTTAAGGGGGAACACCAAGGCATAGAATAAGGAGTTTGAGCTGGCATCAACGGGATGATGGATCAAGTCATGATGATATCAGGAGGGCATATATACATTTTGTAATAGAAATCAACAGAAACAGTTCATGATATGCAGCCTCTAGACCAAGGCCACGGTTTCCAGCTTTTCAGTATCCCACGTTGGTGTCTTGTCTAGGAAGCAATCTCCAATCAGCTGGAAAGCTAGATATCCTAGATGCTGTGGATTTGTGTCTCGTCGCAAAATATAGGGGCAGAGACCACCGCTCAGTATGGATATTCTATCACCGACTTGAGATTGAGGCGGTCCCAGGGCAAAGGTGCCATCCCTAGTCATGATGATGCAGTTACCCGGTGCCGTCTGCTCAGCTGTTCGACGCAGCTGTTTGATATTGGGATCCTTCCGGGCTTCCTTTGGGGTTGGTATAGGTTTGGCTTCTGATTGTCTTGTGCATTCTGAGCAGGGATGCGTCGCGGATTGGCAGACGGAACAGGGACTCCTCGATTCGAGGAGCATCTTTTGACGATACCACACTTCCCAGCCTTCTGAGTCTTGCAGGTCTTCATTACCTCGAGTCAGGAGCTGCACTAGGATGGCAAGGTCTGGGTCGTCGTAGCTCTCGAGGCGACGAGCGTGACCAGACTCCTGGTCTATCACGGCTCCAAAGCAGAGCACGCGTCCAACCTGCTCCAGACGGCTTAGCTCAACGTTGTTCCAGTCGTCAGGAAAGATCCTGTAGTGAGCTACACGCAGACCCCTGACGATGGACTGCAGGTTGGACAGGCCTGGACGGATGGGCTCAGAGACGTGGCGCACGGTAGAACAGAACTGAGAGGGAACCTTGAGGCAGTTCTCAACTTTGGTAAAGTCTCGAACCTCGAGCTCGTGGTGCTCATACCAGATACGTCGGGACTCCGAGTTATCCTTATCGAGGAAGAAGTGCCTGCTGTGCATGATGGCGTCGCGACGACCGGCCTCGACAGCTGGGGTAAAGGGTTCGTTGAATCTCTGCTCACCACCTTGGTGTCTCTTCCACGAGAAGCTCTCCTCGGCGTCTGCTGCTGCGAGGCTACTATAGTACTTGAAGGGTTCCATTGGTATCACCGGTGGAAGAGGTGCTTCGACTGAGAATGAAATGTTGGAGACGTTGTGGCATAGACGTATCTTCCAGGCCATGTTTTCAGTGTCTGGAGTCGTGAAACCGTCTGTCCAGTTGGGAACCCACGAAGGAAGATTGTCTCTCGACTTGGCTACCAGGTCCGCAGAGGTTATCCAGAACAAGCCCGTCTCCTGCATTATCAAGACGGCGACTCTGCAGAATAGGGTGGCTACTGAAGTGCTGTAGTCGCTTCTGAGCTTGTACTTTGACCCCATGTCAAGCTTTGTGAGAAGCCGAGCCAGGGCGTAGATCTTGTCCCTTGGCTCAGAAGAGTGTCTGTGTCGAAATGTTCTCAGCAGCCAGAGAAGGGGACTTCCAAGGGACCGTTGAAAGTAGTCGAGGTCTCTCATCTCAGCGATAGACTCGTATCGTTGCAGCCGGCGGAGCTCCGAGATGGTCTTGAGTTTTGTGACGAGGAGATTAACGACCCTCGCATTCTCTGCAGCCAGGTTTGGAAGTCTCGCTCCTACGATGGACGCGAGCATGTTGAAAGACATGGTGACTTTTCCGTAGCTGAGAACGAGCTCACGAGCGACGCCGACTTCTTGCGTGATCCACATGCGATCCCACCAGGGAGCGACGACAAAGATTCGAAGCCACTCAAAGAGGTTTCTCTGCTTGAGTTCCATCTTGGGTGTAAGGTTCTTTGAGAAGAGGTCCATATCTCGAAGTTTGGCGGTTAGAGTGGTTGATGAAAGAGCTCTTAGGAGACCAAAGATGCAGCGACATCGCTGATGAGCGGATATCTCTACAGATCTACTCGTCTCCAACTCTGAAAGAGAAGAATGAATCTCGTCCCAGGCTTCGTCTTGGTCATCCGAGTACTCAAACGTTTCCAGAGGACCCAGCTCTTCAAGTCTTGTTTCGAAGCTGGCGTGTTCCCTCAATAGGGGATCTCCAACGCAAGCGCGAACCTGAGAAGCCCATCCAAAGATGTCGTTCATGAGATCGACCTGAGTGCTCTTATCCTCCACATCTTGTTGGTCAATACACAACGCATCAACCCATACTGTGACAGGGTTGAGAGTCGAGCGGAGGGTTCTCAGCGCGAGGTCGAGGTTAACGGTGATACCCCTCGAGAGGCCATTTAGCCTGACTTTTCTGAGTGCCCTCCTACTTCCCCAAGTGTAGGACAAGGCCGTATACTCAAAGGTTTGATCAGCCTCAAAGAGCTCCGCCTCGATTTCATCGTTCAACTTTCCAGGGAGAAGCTTGATAAGACGAAAACGTCCTTCAGGAAGCCTAGAGTACAGCCTCGGGGCCATGATTGAAAATGATTCTTTCAGCTTGTCAAGGAGTTGATACCAAAGATCCAAAGATGAATCGGACTTGTGTAGTATGACCAGAGCGGAGAGGGAGAAACGTCAGCTACAGGGTGTTTACATTGCCGTCAGTCAGCATTTGAAACAGGGAGTTTTGATATGGTTCTGATTCGTCTGTTGCATTTCGTAGGGCTGAACTGGCTAGGCAGACTTTCGATCAACCTGGTTTGGGGGCCAAATAAATGGTTCGCCTGTCTAGAGGCCGCCGACACAACAAGGCAGCCATTGTAAGATGATCGAGTTTCCTTTTTTTTTCTTGTTTACCCCTCTTCCAATCCCATTGTTCCAATTCTCGAACGCCTCAAAATTTCCCTCTTCTTTTTTTTTTTTAGGCCTTAACATTCCTGTCTGTTTTTCTCTTTATTTGTGCACAAATGAATCGCAAAAGAACCATCCACCGGGCTGCGGGCGGCCCCACCCGGTCCGTCCCGGCGCCGAGCAAAGTATCGGCCCCGTTTGACTCCCCGGCTCTCGAATCTAGGTTCCCGTCCGAGTTTGGCTTTGACTGCTATCGCTCTGCTTCGCCTTCCAAATTGGACTGTGCGCCACTTAGGCTTAGCAGCAACTGGGATACATCGCCGTTATACTGTGGGAGGGAGATGAGTACCGTTAGCACTGACACTCAGTCTTCCTCCTCAGTTGGTTCACTTCTATCGTCCATATCTACAGATACAGGTGATACTCTGACAATTAGAAATGGGACTACTGTTCCATCGAGAGGTCCGAGCCCGCTGCAGACAACCAGTTGCCTTGGCGACTCAACACACCACCACCCATTCGTTTGCCTCGGGCCGCGATGCCAGGAGGCGTTTGCCTCGGATGAAGAGCTCAGGTGCCACGTCAAGTCGACCCATACACACTCATGCAATTGGGCTGGCTGCACACATCCTAGTTTCTCAACTAGAGACGGTCTCATCTACCACGTCAAGGTTGAGCATCTCGTCGTCTGTCCTATTCCTGGTTGTGCAGAGTCTTCGTTTCAGAGTACTCGTCTCTTGCAGTCGCATATTATGCTTGCTCATCCCAAGGATGGTGGTGGTGATGATGTGAAAGAGTGGCAGCTTCCGGCTAAAGTTGAGCCTGTTGAGAACTCGATGGCCAGACCGGTAGAAGTGGCCAGGCTCGGCAAGAGAAAAGAAAGGGATGATGATCTTGACAACATTGTCGCTACAAAACAGAAGTGTCAGGATAAACTACGAAGCGTAGTCGAAAAACGAGCCAAGAAGAATGCTGGTAAGTTCCATCCTTATCCTCCCTTTGTTCACACTCACTAACAACCAAAAGACACACCTCGAAGTGCAGACAATCCAACCGACCTCGTCCGAGGCAGAGCATCAAGACTCATCGAAACAACAAGCTTCCCCCTCATCTTCGAACACGCCATCCTCCCCTTCCTCTCCAAGTACCTCCCAACTTGGATCGGTCCCCGTCACGTCGTAACCGTCACCAGGGGCAAGACACCACAAATGAAGCGCATCTGCATCATGAGCCCCAAGGCAATCTCCTTTGCCCGCAAGATCATCATCGCCAGCCATGTTCAGGACCTCATCCCCGCGAGTTTCCTCAATCTCGTCTCTTTTGTGTTTGCCAAGGGTCAAGTTAGCCGTACTGTCACTTGGGCTAGGGGTTTGGGTAAGGACCACAAGGATGACATTTGCACGGCGAGGAACCCCTACTTCTTCCGTGATCCTTGCATGGGCGATAGCATTGGCGTCAAGGGAAACGATGCTTTTGACGATAGCACCGCCACGCTGGGACCTTGTCTTGACGTCGGAGGTGGTAGCTACTGGCTGGGCAACTTTCACCCCTTCATGGAGGCGTACCAAAACCTCTCCCAAGTCCAAGTCGAGCACCCATCCTTTCAAGATCGTAAGCGATGTGTGTCAGAGGGCCACGATGCTCTGACGCAAGCAGCTACCTTCAGCCTCGGCAACCTTCAAGTAACTTCTGGGCTCAATCTCAAGACTACACGCATCTCTCACGATCCTTACTGGGAAGAGTGCGACATGGACAAGCCCCTGATCGTGACTGACTGGGCTCTCATCGGCTCTCGCTCCTCACACGCCAACATGCTCCGTCGTTTTCCCTCCGACACTCTTCCCCAGGTCCGAGAAGCCATCGTCACTTCCACCACCTCCATCATGCCTGGTGCCGATGTCCTCTCCAGCGGTAGAACATCCGGATATCAACGCGGCCAGATAGGAGAGATCCCAGCTTATGTCTCAGGGGAAGAAAACGGCACCCACAAGGCCACTAGGGAGTGGTTCATCGAGGAGCCGTATCCCCAAGACAACGAAGACGACTGGATCCGTGGAGGTATTGGCGTCAACGGTGATAGCGGCGCGGCCGTTGTCGACGCCAACACTCATGGCCTGGTAGGCCAGGTCTGGGGACGAAACCACTATTGGGGTCCTGGCCAGCGGGTTACATACTTTACTCCCATCTCCGATATCTTTGACGATATCCAGGAAAAGTGTGGCCAGCAGACACGTCCTCAGCTTCCTCAGCATCGTGACGAAGCTGACTGTATCCCCCCTTATCCCTCATGTCGTCAGTGCTACGACCTACGAACCTACCTCGACAGTCGTAGGAGTTCACGCATGTCACTGCAGAGCATGATCATGGGCACTGGTGACGCCGACCAGGATCTCACCTCTATTGAGGCTGCCTCTGAGCTAGCTACTCCCAGAGACTACAACCGTTGTTATCCAGGCATCGAAGAGGCCGGTTCCTCCTTCAACACTATCCTCTCGCCCGCGCCGGGGCCAGGGTCAGGAACACCCATGATAGCAGATGCGAGGAGTCCGTATGCCCTCACGTTAGACCCAGAAGACTTGTACAGTCCTTCATTTGCCGCTCTAAATCAGCCCCAAAAGAGAAGAGCGTCAGGTCATACCAGTTGTCCAAGCCTCAACAAGCCAAAGAGACAAAGGGCTGGTGAGTAGAATCAGGCAGCAAAGCCTCCTCGTGCCATCTTCTTGGCCCGCGCATCACGCCGGTTATGATTCGCCCGAGATCCTTTATGGGCCTCCTTGTTCCTCCTGGCAGACTCGGTCTCCTTTTCTCCCGTGGGCCCGGCGACGTTGCCTCCTCTGCCACGACCACCTCGTCCCCGTCCTCGCCCGCGGCCTCCTCTTCCACCTCGGGATGATCCTCCATCTGCTTCACTCTCCTCTCCGGGTCCCGTCGGTGTTGCTCTCCAAGAAGTCCGCTCCAGTTGCGCTTGTTGGCCGGCAAAGGCATACTTTGCCTCCAATCTTCGCTTTTGCTGAGGGTTTCTCACCAGCATAAGGGCCCATCCCTCGATGGCCTCGTCCGTCATGCCAGTCTCCTCCCTCAATTTCGCCCGTGGGTTACCTCTTCTGCTAGCCGCGTCGCGATCAAATACCTTGGGATCCATCTGGTACGTCCGGAATAATGTCTCCTCGTTACCGTCATTCGCACCATCGGCTTCCTGGTTCGAGGCGTCAACTGTGCCACCCACATCCGCTGCGTCATAGGTATCGTCGCGTTCATCATCGTCAGAGTCAAATGCCGCCAGAGCAGAAAGAATCGCCGACTTGTTGGGCGCGTTCGCCTTGTCCTTGAGCATCTCATCCGCGCTCTTCCCGGGCTTCTTTCCGAATGAAACCTTGGATACATCCATGGCTAGGCGGTCAAACTCGTCATCGTCAAACACGTTGTGCCGTGTTGGAACCTGAGGAGGCGTAGGACGTGGTGCAAGTTCCGTATGTTGTGGTTCAGTATGTGATGTCCTATGTATGTTAGTCATGAAGGGAGATATATGCGTCGAGGGGACATACAAGGGCTCGCTGCGGTCTGCACCAGCCAGATGAGTTGGTAAACTCTCACCCAACAGATTTGCAACCACTTGTTCGACATCATCTCCATACTCGTCTAGACACTTGGCCACGAAACCAGCTCCCAAGTCGGGGAAGAGGTCTTGAACCTGAGTGATCTGGCTCATTCGATGAACATGAATATCTGCATCCACGTCATGCTGAGTTTCCTTGCCCTTGCCCTTGTCCACTTTTCGTCTCACCAGACGCTTTGGCCGTACCATGGCGCCCTTCTTAAAACTCTCCAGTGCCGTAATCCGCTTCTTCAAGTTATCCGTAGCCGCTCCAGAGTCTTCTGCTCTCCGTAGTAGTATCTTGAGTAGAGGAGTATTCGTAACTAGTTCAGGGACCAGGGAGTCGTTAACATTGAGAGGGCCAGCTTTATGGGCGTCAGCTGCATCTTTAAGCGCATATAGCTGATCGCTCAACATCGACCACTTGGCCGGCTCAGCATCTATCAGCCCGATGAGACACAGGTAAGCCGTCGTTACGATAACCTTCCGTAGGGGCGGGTTCATGACGCGGAAGCACACAACCAGTCCATCGAGGAAATCGGCACCTGCGAGAAACAAAGTGCAAGCATCCGGTGAGGCGTGAAGCAAATAGTTCAGGCGTGCAAGTTGAGCCTCGACAAGCTTCAGATCGCCCTTGATTCCCGAGTCCAGCTGTGGAATGAGCTGCTTCTTCAAGGCTGAGAGAGACGACTCGAGTGGTGCGGCATGTTGCTGAAAGAGTTGGGCGATGAGAGGTGCTGCGAGTTTCCGTGGAAAGATCCTTGCAACATCTGCGAGAAAGGGGAAGCCCAGAAGCTGCGATGGTGGAGAAAGAGTAAGCACTCTAGAAATGAGCTGGAAAACGGCCTTTGGTAGTGTCGTCGAGTGTGATTCCAGAACTGTGAAGCCCGCATTGGCCGTCTCCTCTGCAAAAGTGGCCAGAAAGGTGGCTACAGAATCATCGTGCGAGAGCACTCCCTTGAGCTGCTTGTCAGGCAGAGCAACAAGGGCACGACATAACGATGTCCATGCGTCGAGTAGAGAGTTCCATTCGCTGGGTGAAAGGTGTTGTCGCCATGAGGCCTGAGGGAAGGGTGCGAGGGGAGGTAGAGAGGCCATGTTGGAGGGTGCCCCTCGTTGAGTAGGTAGATGTATCTTGGAGATGTGGAATAAATAAGCAAGGTGACAAAAATAAGCGACAATGCTCTAGAGATCAAATCTTGCAGGACGTAATTTTCCTTTATAGGCCGTCGCCCATAACTTGGTTCAAAGGCAGTGGCTGAATACGACCAGGGACGTTGTTCATCGCCGGATGAATCATCAGAAAGTGGATGCCCACTGCAGGCTGACGATGGGAATGAGGTGGTACAAAGGTACAATGGAGCTGGCAGCACCAATTCAGCCAATCATGTATGCAAATTATGGATGCGCCTTTCTATTTACGGCTTAGCTTCTTCGGCTGCTATCCGCCAACTGCCACTGCAAGCCTCAAGTGCAAGGCTCATAATGAGCCACAATACCCCCAAAGAGTCTCAAATACATATCCATCACACAAATATCAACTTCATATAGAGGTAGTAGCTTGGCCTAAGCCATCCTGAACATCCGTTCAATTCAATGGACCTTGAACCTGTACAGTCCTATGCATCCTAGGTACCTCGTCGGTAATCATCCTAACGCCTGTGAATGGACAGAGCCGAATATCTCTTGAAACATACAACGCCTGCCGCTCATTTCCCACCCCTTTTCTATCGTATAACAAAAACTTCAAGCGGCTCACTTCTCTCCTTAAAAGTTCCAAAGTGTACATTCCCTTGGCGGTGGCAGCTCAGGCATCACGCCGCCCTCAAACTCGCCCTTTGGGGCAAATGCCATCCACTGAGCCTTGGACTTGTCGTCGTACTGCTCAGGGGGGAGCTCCGTATCCTTTGAATATCCCGGTGGGCCATCCGGGAACCAGATCCGTCGCCATGTCCCATCAAAGTCTCGGATACCTGGTAGGTTATCCTTGTATGTAACTGGCTTCCCACGGAACATGGTGAGTCGGCCATCCATGCCCTTGGAGCTGTAGCTTTCAATCGGTGGGTGCTGTTTGCTGCTGTTTGGAGGGTACGGACCGCCAGAAGACGCCGCTGCTGCTGGCTTCGGGGCCTGAGACGGAGCCGAGGCAAAGGGATTCGCGCCTGCAGGTGCTGCAGAGGGTTGACCGAAGGGATTAGGTTGGGATGGTTGGCCAAATGGATTGCTCGCTGGTTGGTTGTTCTGCGATGCGAAACCGTTGGGTTGCGGCTGTGATGGTTGACCAAAGGGGTTATTCGCATTCTGGGCTGGAGCTTGGTTGGCAGAAGCAAAACCACTCGATGCTGCCGGAGCATTCTGTTGCTGGCCAAATGGCGAAGCTCCCTGTGAAGGTTTTCCGAATGAGCTGAACCCAGAGTTGGCCGGCTGATTGTTGGTACTTCCAAATGGGCTCGAGTTCTGGTTGTTGGCAAACCCGCCGCTGGGTGCACCAAAAGGATTCGCTGCGGGAGCATTATTGTTATTGCCCGCAGACCCAAAGGGACTCGCATTATTGTTCGTATTCGTCGGGGCCCCAAAAGGATTCGGTTTCTGGCCAAGCTGGCTGGCCTGACCAAAGGCGTTGCCTTGAGCATTCGGTTGCGACGGCTGCCCGAAAGATGGAGCGCCAAAGGGGCTGGGCTTCGCACCAAGGGCTGACGTCTGGCCAAAAGCTGAAGTTGGCTGTGACGCCTGACCAAACGCTGAAGCTGGTTGCGATGGCTGTCCAAATGCAGGAGCTGGCTGTGATGGTTGTCCAAAAGCCGACCCTCCCTGTCCCAACTGCGACGGTTGACCAAAGGCCGATCCCCCCTGCCCAGGCTGTGATGGTTGACCAAAGGCACTGCCCTGAGTATTCGGCTGTGACGGTTGACCGAAAGACGGCGCGCCAAAAGGACTTGGTTTTGCGCCGAGGGCAGAAGGTTGCCCAAAAGCACTTTGCCCAGCTGAAGCGCCGCCTCCAAAGGGCGAGGAGTTCGCAAGGGAACTCTGATTATGAGGTTGGCCGGTAAACACGTCGAGCATTGATTTTGGTCGCTTGCCGACGATGAATTCTCCAAAAGGGGCTCCCTCTGTCCTCTCCTTGCAGATATCCTGTCGGTTCGGATGGTTGCTCTCGGCGCTGACTATGAATTGGACCGCTTCTTGGGCGTTTCGGACGGCGTTTTGCATCTGTTGTTGCGCATTCGTCCAGAGCTCCTGGGCTTCGTTCAACTACTAAAATTAGCTTCCATTATCGACCCAGAGGTAGTAAAATGTCTTCTCACTGCTTGCTGTTCGTTTCCAGAGGCCTTGCCCGTCACGTAGTGAAGGCGCAGCTCCTCAAAGCTCTGCTCGCGCGGGTACCCTCCAAAGAGCTGCCCTGGGGCGTCTCGGCCAGGAGCATACGCCGACAGGATCCATTGCGGCGTCTCGTTTGCCAAGTCTCGCTCGATGGCCTCTGCCGTGATGCTGTACTTGTCTGCAGCTGCGTTAACGCGTGTTTTCCAAGCCATGTCGCAAAGGTCGTACCGGCGACGCTGTTGGTTCCTCCTCCCAGAGCTCCGAAGCGGTTCGAGGGTTGGTTTCGGTTATTGTTGGGGTTGGGGTGTTCGTTCCTGCAGTTGTCTTAAAAGGCCAGATATCAGCGCCGTGGATTATGCTTTGGAGAAGGCGTTGGTGATGCAATGCAATGCAGCCCAGCCCAAGCAAGACTTACTTCCAAACTTGCAGTTGCCCTGCTGAAAGAATCTACACACCGTCATCTTGATGTGATGCGCAGGGTCGTATTGGGGATAAAATCCGATGTCGCCGAGGTCGAGGCTACCTCATATCGAGGTTGTCTTTCCCTTGCGAAAAAGAATGCCGTTGGACTCGAACCTAAACAATGAAAGAGAAGGAGAGGTTGGAGATAAAAGAGCTGCTCAGCCTTCCATCCACTCCCAGCCTCGTTGGGTTGGCTCAGGCAAGTTTCTGCGCGGCCACAACGCGATCTGCGAATTAGCGGGGCACCCAGCGCTGACCCCTACATTCAACCCCTGGAAAGGCACCCATACCTCTGGGCCTCCTTACGTTGATTCACTGCTTTGACCAACTCCATATCATCCATTCATCTCAATGGATCAATAGCTGGGGTTATACACATTGTCATCTTGGGGCTATATCTTCCATTTTTCTTCTTGAATCAGCCGTATCACTTGTCATCTTTTCCAGTCTGTTTCCCCTCAGGAGCACTTCAACTACCAGAGCTGGACTCGTTCAGTGGTGCCCTGCTCCTTGCTACCGAAAGGATGAGCTGTACCGAGTCCATAGCAAAGTAATGCCCCGAGAACATGCAGGCGTCCATCTTATGGGGCTATTTTAAGTATTTTAATGGTTCATTTTAACTTGATATACTTGGTATGATAGTTACTCTTCCTTTTCCTCGTTCAGTATTCATCATGAGCCGTCATCTCAATCTTGCCATCCCTTTCATCTTCAACCATATACACTATCTGAGTATATACATATCAATCCTACGCCGACACATGCTCGGCCTTGCGGAACTCGATCATGGGTCCGTTCTTGGCGCTGGTAAAGATGTCAACCAGCTGCATCTCAGTCACCCGGTGTCGTCCCCATTCATTGTTGGGGTTGCCCTCGGCAGGATCAACGATGCCAATGGCCTTGCGCATGTCGTACAGGTAAATGGTGCGAGCCAGCGTGTTGGTCATCTCGACATAGGCCAGACCCTTTCCGATACAGCCTCGGGGACCGATGCTGAAGGGGCAGAAGGCGCTCGCCGCAAGGGCGACCTCGTCCGCGGTGGTCTTTTCGTTGGTCAGGGGGTTCACGGCACCAGCCAGCCATCTCTCCGGCATGTACTCGTAGGGCGAGGGGAAGTACGACTCGTTATGGTGGATAGCGTAGTGCGGCACGCCGACGACAGTACCCTCGGGGATGGGACGGCCTTCGACGGTGATGCCGCCGGGGAGGACTTCACGGGGGGTGATGCCACCGACAGAGGGGGACAGACGCATGGCTTCGTCGATACAGGCTCGGAGGTAAGTGCAGGATGCCAGAGTAGCACCTTGACAAACCTCCTCAACATCGTTGAACTTGCTTCGAATCTCCTCAGTCACCCTCTTGAGGGCGCGGGGGCAGCGGACAAGGTAGAAGAGAGTGGCAGCCATGGCGGTGGAAGTGGTATCTGAACCGGCGATGATGCTATTCCCGCATGTCAGCCTGAGTCTTGCTTCACCTTTTTTAAACAATCACTTACAGCAGGTTGGATTCGCTCCAGAGTTCAGGGGTGCTGAAACCCTGACCAGTCTCGGGATCGCGAGCCTTGAGGAGGTAATAGAAGAAGTCACGTCGATCAGTCTCCTCGCCGAGCTTTGTACGCTCAGTCAGCTGGCCTTTGCTGTAGGCCATATAACGGGCGCGTTTAGCAGCGAGTCCGGGGAAGAGGACCTTGTCCAGCTTGAGCTTGTCGACCACGGGCATAGTTCCGCACTGGTCAAGTCAGTTTCTGACATTCGTCAAGCGTCGAGCGTCACTTACAAGAAGATGGCGAGTAGTCGCAGCCTCAACAAGGCCCAGGGCGAATCGGTTCGCCTCACTCTCCAGCATATGGAAAGCCTTGCCAAAGCACAAGTCGCCGAGAATGTCCGTGGCAAGGTAGTTACACCAGTCACTCATCTTACGGGGCTTGGTCCATCCCTTGGACTCTTCAGTAGAACCATCCAGAGCTCCAATCTGCTCGCAAAATGTGCGGACATTGTTAAGGATGTACCGCTGCATCTCCTTCATGGCGCTCTCGGAGAAAGCCTGGGACATGACACGGCGCTTGCGGGCGTGCACCTCCTTGTCGCGGGTGTTGTGGGTGTTGGCCGTTGGGTGAACAAAGGCATTGTAGAACTCTGCCTTGCGGACATTGGTGCGGAAACCAAAGATCTCCTTCAAGGCCTTGTTGGAGTTGAAGCAGAGCGAGTTGGGACCAAAGCGGACGACGGGTCCATACTTTTGGTGCATGCGCCAGAACTCGAGGTGACGGTCACCCTTCCAGGCGTGGTAGAGTTGATAGGCATCGGTGATCTTGGCGAGGAAGGGGCCGGGATACTTGGCTAAGGGGTGGAAAAAGACTCGATATACAACGAGGCCAAAGGTCTGGATGTTGTTAGTTTAGTGTACACGGTTGAAATAATTACCATGTAAGTACTCACATAGAGGGCTCCTCCTCCAACCAATAACCCCAAGTAAATCCACAAGTGGCCCAGATCAAACTGCATCTCGTCTTTCTTTCATTAACACAAATCTTCAACGGGAAAAAGATTCCAGAGTAACAATTGAGCAGCGGATGTCCCGGGGCAAGAATACACAGAGACGAGGCACTAACCCGTGACCACTACACCCTCACTCTCTACAGTTCTCTTATTCTCTTCTTGTAGTTGGGCCCTCTACCAGCGAACGATAACAAGCATGACGCTCTTGGTCGGCTTGTTGCGGCACACTAGGCTTATCGATTGACCCCAAGTGCCGAGGCGGCTAGGTTCGGATTGGAAATCGCGGAATTGTGACGGGACGGGATGTGAAGATGGGATCTTGGGGGAGAACAGGGCTAAGCTAGAGATCCAATGGCGGGGAAGTTAATGGGGATGGTTGTTGGAGAATTGGAGTTTTTGGAGGTTTTGTTGTTTGTAGCTTCAGTCTGGGGGATGCTGTCGGTATTTCAATGCCCAGCCTCTCAACCACCTTCCAAGCAGGTGTCGACGAGACGAGACAACTTCACGTCCAGTACGTACCCAAGCTCGTGAATTCACCCAATGTCACGGTGACGGAAGATAACGCACATTGCAAAATGCCACCTCCTCGTTGGCTTGCTTTCCCCAAGGTCACACGCCGCTGCCCCAACTCGAGGGAGGGCTATTCTTAGCTTGATATTGTTCGCGAGGTCATCTGCCCGATTTGACTTCCTCCTAGGGCAACAGCCAGGACGCCAAAGCCAAATCTCTTCCAGCTTACCCGCCCGCTGGAGGATGCCGTCATGTACCGTATCTTTGTTTGCCCGCACCTTTTCTGTAGCATCGGTTGAAGGTCCTAGCTTCACAATACGAAAGCCATGTCCACCTTGTTTTTCCCCTCCTTCGGCGGCCGTTCCTGGTCCTGGGGGAAGAAGCTATATGGGCCTCGGCCTTGGCCGTTCTGCTGCAACAGCGGTCCTCTTCCCGCTATGCGGAACCATTTCATTTCCTGCCTGGTTTGGAAATGGAGGTGTCCTTCGTGCTACCCATCAGCAAGAAACCTTTGCGTCATCCCCGATAGTGTGCGGTTCTGGCCGCGCTGTGGGGTATCGGCCAGGGCTTGGATCGGGGGCTTCGGCCGTTGGTAGTCGGAGGTGGGGACATCAGATTTCCAGAGCCGGGTTCCACCTCGCTGGAACGCAGATTTGACGCCCGATTCTTTTTGCATTGAGGTCTATTGGTGGGTTTTGGTGTCGCGATAGGGCTTTTTCCGTGGTGGTCAGCGGCTGACAGGGTAGTATGGAGATTACTAGTGTTTGGTGATGGCTTAGTGATGGGACATGTGATGTGAGTTGCTTTCACTTATCAACAAACACGAACTACACCGCTTGCTCTCTGCCGCTATAGTGTAAGATCCAAAACGCAAGCTTTCAGGAAGAGAAGGTAGCATCAGGGAAAGCATCAAACTATAATGCCACCAACAGAAATACCAAGATCTACATGTGAAACTTGGGGATAGGACAATGGGTGCTTGGCCAAGTTGGTTAGGTGGTTACCCTACAGTTCCACGCATATCTTAGGTTCTCGACATAACATACCTAGTTCAAGAGCAATAAAGAATATCCATGACTACATGGCGACAGCTAAACTAATAGGAATAAATAGGTATATTGTACGTGGTAACATAAAGTTCGTAGACTATGCGACCCTACATTACTCGTAGCACATTGTTCCCACCGTCCCGACACCACATTAAGTCCTCCCATATTACCAGCCACCCAGCATAGAAAAGAACCCAAGATGAAAACGCCCAGCCTCCTTAGCCAAAGTGCCTAGTTAAAGTACCTGGGCTCATCGAAAACGTGGTATCTATGCTCCCGCACGCCCTCGCCGCGGAACTTGCGCGGGAATCTCCATCCCTTTGGCACCTCCTTCTCCTTCACCCGGCGGTTGCGCTCCTTGGCAGGCTGAGCCTCTAGCTTGGCGATCTCCTCGGGTGACTCGGGGATTTTGAACTTGGCCACTTGCAGCTCAGTGTCGGTGATGCTGCTGCGGCTGACGCGCGCGTATCCCACGCGCTTAAGGCGCTTGAACAGGATGTACTCGCACCAACGGTCCCAGTCTGATGGGTCCACATCGTGCATACCCGACTTCTTGCTAACGTGTGTGTTGTAGTTGCCCTCTAGTGGCTTCGTCACCAGGTAGCTAAGAAGGAATGCTGGGCGAGGAGTCGAGCCCATGAGCTCGGCGAGGTATTGAGTTTGAAGACGTCGGTCCTCCACGTCCTCCTCCTGGCCAGAGTGGAAGACAAACACGTCCACCAGCTGTCCGTAGACATCCAGAGTAGCGTGAATAGCAGGAGCCAGCTCACCAACAGGGCTGGGAAGAAGATGGTGCGTCGAGTTCAGGATGGGGAACTTGGACAGGAGAGCAGCACCCCAGGTGTGCTTGTTAGGTCCCGGACCGTAGTCGACATACATGCCGAGATCCTCAGCCAGGAACTGGGTAGCATCACGGTTGCCCATGATGATGCGCTGGTTGTCAGATTCGAGGAGACCAATGACATCAATTTCAAGCTCTTTGATAAGATCTCGCATGCGGTACTCCGAGGCCCACATGTCATTGTCGAACGAGAAGTGAATCGTCCAGATACCAGCAGTGAGGATACGGTCCTCAGGGTGGTATGGCTTGTGGTCGTTAGTCGGGAAACGCCTAAAGGCGGAAACGAGGAAGAAGATGTTAATGATAATGGTGGAAAGGCCAAAGTACTTGCGCCTCTGAGTCGGCAGGGCCCGCTTGGACGCTTGTCGCTGAGGACCCGAGGCATTAATACCAAACACACCGGCACCAATACAAGCCATCATGGAGATCATGATCCAATCAGTATGCTCACGGACGAGCTGGCCGCCTGGGACAAAGGCATAGGCTACGACCCAGACGTGGAACAGAACCAAGAAGTTGTAGATGAGGAAGCCAACTCCAAAAGTTGTCGCAGGGTTCGTCTTGGCTCCATGAGTGAGGATGGGCACAGAGAAGGCCATCAGATACGCAGCGAGCGTGAGAGCACCATAATATCCGGGCCAGTGACTGTAGCAAGTCAGGAACCCGGCACCAATCGAGCCAACAATGAAAACACCCCAGCTGCTAGCAATTCTGGGCTGCCAGAGTCCGCCAAAGAGTCCAAGTGACATGGCGAGGACAGTGAGCCAGCCGTGAGTGGAGAAGTAGGGGCCTCGGATAGGATATCCTTCCCATCCCCAGAGAATCATGGTGCTGGTGTCAGAGAGCAGCGAATGAAGACCAAAGAAGAGTCCAGCGAGGCCGAGAGAAGCGAGGAAGCTCGAACCGGTCTCGGCAGGGACCGTGTTGATGCCAACAGTGAGAGGGGCCCGTCGAGTGAACCGGAGGGCAGCCAGAATACCAAGCACAAGTCCGGTATTGTTCCATCCACCGTTCGCAGCATGCATAATTGGCCAGATAGGGTTGTTGGTCCACCAAGCAAATTTGGCAGTAGACGATAGAATGAGACCAATCATCCATCCAAGAATCTTGGACTCGAGACGGCCTTCATGAGCAGACTCAGTGAAAAGAGTGGCTGCCCAGCCTAGGCAAGACATTGTCACGCCAAAACCAACAGTGAAAAGACGCAAACTGGGCTCCTCAACAAGGTAGGCGGCAATGCCTGCCAGAGACAACATGTGAACAATACGGAGGTTGTTCACCACCAGGGATCGCACAGAGCGATTGGCAAGCAAAAATGGAGAAACAGTCGTCATGACAAGAACCTCGTATCCAGAAATGCCCATGTACCAGAGCGGGAAGTCTATTTCAGTCAGGAACACAGCGTAGCATCTGTCGATTTGGGCAACTTACACCACACCACAAGACCGAGACTGGTCAGAATGGTCCAGAAGACGTACTATGATAGGTCAGATCTCTGCTGGTGCTAGCGATTGGATTGAACCTACTCCATGATAGACTTCAGCGGCGATATCAAAAACCTCGGACCAGCTGAAGCGGGTAGCAAAGACGCCGCCCGTGGCCTGTTCCTTTCTAACGGCTCATGTTAACGACCGTATCCTGAACAATGGCTAATCAAGTACTTACTCCTTCTCTAGGACGGCAGATGGGACGGAAGATCGGTCCTCACTGCAACAGACTTAGACGGTGTCCTTCTAACTTGTATATTGGGCAAAAAGGCTCTCTCAAAAGCTCAAGACTATCTGGGAAGCCATTGGACGTACCCCTTGCTCGCGCCCTTGACGTCTTTGACTACAATATCGAAGGTATTGAAATCGAGCGCCGTCACAGCGTCGAACGCTACGTCCAAGAGGATCAAGGACCACTCAAAGAAGGCATATGTGGTATAGGCTGTTTCGCGAGATTAGCGGGGCATGGGGAGCACAGGGCATTCGGCTGTCTTACCCCCAGCAACACGGTGGACCTTGTGCTGGATGAAAAAGTAGATTAACGGGACAAGCGTGCCGAAGAAGGCAGATGCCAGGTACTTGCGATACTTGATGGCCTGGGGGTTGGCGGGGCTGAGGGCGATGCAGCCCGTCGTCCACGGAAGCGTCGCGACAATGTAGGAAATCATTAGGATATCGTGCCAATCGTGATCATCTGTAGAAGTGATATATGTCCATCCGCCGCAAGTCAGGGTTCGGAAGAGGCCCATGAGGGCGACGAAGGTGGGGAGCTTGTGGCCGGGCCTGCGCGTGAGGAGATACCAGAGACCAACGAGGGCGAATCGAGGACCTGCGTGCGACCGTCAGTAACGCGCGAATGGCGAATGATTCCAGGATCGCGCACCCGCTGTGATGGCAATAAAGATCATAAAGAAGGAGCGCTCGGGGTAGCGATCGCCAATGGTGGCCGACACCGAAGGGAACCATTCTTGAGGGTAGCCGTAGAACTCATTCTGGACGATCTTGTGGTAATGCAGATAAACGCCGATGACCAAGGCGCTCAAGAAGGCAGCTAAAGACGATAGAAATCAGCTTCGCGATCGATGGATTGGGCGACGATATTTGCGACGAGAACGAGGACGACGGCGCAAACAACGACAAGCAGGACATACTGTACGCGATGGCAGTGTGCGCCCAGCTCACCAAGCTTCCGTTGAAGCTGAGGACGACGCCAGTGTCCTTATCCTTGTATTTGGACGACATTTCGAGTGAGAGAACGACAGAAAAAACACTCTAGTATCCCGTCCGGGAGATCCGGAAACGACGTCTTAAATATCTGAACGAGAGAAGGCAGAAATGAGCTTGGAAGTGGTGAGATTGTATCGGCCAACACAGCGGACCTCGGAGCTTTCACGTTACCTCTCGCGACGTAATAATTGTCAGGTGGAGCCAAGATCAGGGGTGTTTTGGAATTGATCTTGGCCCTAGCGCGCGCCTTCCCGCGGCCGCCGAGGGACAACCTAGCCTGGCACGCCTGCCAGGCCCCTGGGGCTCCAACCCAGCTGCCTGTCCCCCAGGCGGGCTCAGATTTTACCTTGCTCTCCGCTCTGACGCGATCCAACCCCGAGGCTGAAGCGCCCCGCTAAAAAGTTGTCGACCGGGGCAGCCTTGTGGGAAAATTCTTTGCTTCATGGTTGACGTTGACCATCTTCAACACACGATTGATATCCACCCGTCACCTTTGTTGAACGCTTGAAATGGCCGGAGTTGCCGAGAAGGCGAGATTCTATCTCGAGCGCGCTGTACCCCAGCTGCGAGAGTGGGAGGAGAAGGAAATCTTTTCCAAGGTGCGTTGATCCTTTCTTCCCAGCTCTGACCGCTGGCTGACTTTTAACCTCCAGGACGAGATCCGCACCATTGTCCAGAAGCGCAACGATTACGAGCACAAGGTCCTTTCTCCTGGAAACAAGCCCTCGGACTGGGCTTCGTATGCGCAATGGGAGCAATCCCTCGAGTCTCTCCGCAGCAAACGCTGCAAGCGCCTCAAGATCCGCCATCTCAACTCTGCCCACGCCGGCCAAACCCGCACATTGGCTATCTATGAGCGAGGCGTCAACCGACACCCGGGAAGCGGTGCTCTCTGGAGAGAGTATCTTTCATACACGTCCAGCGTCAAGGCGAGCAAGCGATGGCGCAAGACCATGACCAATGCCCTGCGCATGATGCCCACCGACCCTGAGCTGTGGGCCATGGCAGGCCGTCGATCCGCAAAGAATGGCGACATGGCCGCTGCACGAGGATTCTTTATGCGAGGATGCCGCTTTTGCACTACAAACGAGAAGTTGTGGGTGGAATACGCCAGGAGCGAGATGGAGTGGCTGGAGAAGGTGGACAAGCGCAAGGAGACAGCCAAGCCCGGTCACGATGTGCTTCGGCCGGATCGCATCGAGGATGGCGACGAATTGCGGCTTATCGACAGCGATGACGAAGACGACGAGGATCTCCCCGAACCTTCCAAATCTCAAGCCAAGGTCATCGACAAGCAGTCGGCTCAACAACTTGCGTCAAACCCCGCCATGGACGGTGCCATTCCCATGGCAATTTTCGATATATCCAGAAAACAGCCATTTTTCAACGCCAATGTCGCCGAGACATTCTTCGAATTGTTTGCGTCATTCAACAAGCTCGCCTCTCAGCCCAGGATTTCTCAGCATGTCTTGGATGTGCTTGATCAGGAGTATCCTAACCACCCAGCTACCTGCAATGCCCACATTCGCCAGCCCATCATTGGTGTAAACCCCCAAACTGCCGAGTTCCCCATGAACTTGAGGGAGGTTCTTGCACGCCTGAACCAATATCTGCCCGAGACGACCGACCAGGCGGAACTTGAAAGGAAAACCGTGGCATGGATCGATGGTTATTTGGCGCTGGAGAATCTGGACGAGAGCATTCGGCTGGTTTTGGAGCATACAAAGAAGAAGATGGTGCCGGCATAAGGTTCAATTGGCGGAGAGCTTAATTAGCGATTCGAAGGGTCATTATGAAAAGAATCAAGCGGCCTTGATGGTCAATCTGGCGTTGTGGAATTGGCTTATTGAAAGGGTGGACCAAGAGTGATGCAGGCTAGACTATCGTAGGGGTATGAGAATGGATATTGCAGTAGGGCTGAGTCTGAGTGTTCCCCTTGATAATTGGTTCACCAAATTTTGCGAATATTTAAATACGAACATCGTGGTAAGGATTCGTGCTGATTGATAGCGAGCTTTCATCTGCAAAACATGCAATTCACCCACGCGCGGCTAGATAAGCCAAACTCCAAGGTTCCCTGTGGTGGTTGCAGCCCCGGCCCGGCGTTAGGGTGACCCAGCACTTTGGGATGATCAGGGAGCCGCAGTGGGGCTCTATATGAATGGATAGCATTAACTCCGGTAAGGGCTTTACGGGACGGGAGCTGAGATGACATGAACTGGCCGGCTGCAACGGCAATTGGTGAGGCTATGATAATTTTCGGAAGGAGGCATGGCCTTGCCAGAGTCGATTCGTGCTCCGTATCAGGGAGGTAGACAAACAGCCTGACTGACATGGTGAGAACAAGCGGGACATTGACCACATCCGAGAGCCCGTCCTGGTGAAACCCCAGTCATTAGATGATGAGTTCCTGAAAGGGGTGCCACGCGATTGTTGGCCCATACGCCCTGGCCTGGCGGCACTCTGTATGCACGGGACGCCTGAAAAGGTGTCCGAAGCCGTTCTACATGCAGGCCACAGCCTCTCCTTCGCTTTAGGACAAGCTGGCTTGATCCTGTGGAGGTTGGGGTAGCTTTCAATAATCAACTCAGTTAAACTCCTCAATGAAGCCTGACGGGTTGGCGTGAAATTGAGGGAACCGGAATGTGTGATGTTCGGAATACTTTAACTTGATTTGAGTCGTTTCCACTTGTTTATCCGGGGTCACGGATCCCCGAGGATGGGCAGACGCAGGTCGAATTAGGCTCACCGTGCAAAGATGCCTCGGCCAGACTTGGGACAACATGCATCTCAGCACTCCTTCTCTGACGTGTGATGACCAGGAGCCTAAAGGTAACGATCGAGATGTCGTCTAATATTATGGTCAAGTTTGGATAAAGAGGGCTGTTGCTGTCCCGCGAGCTCTGCAGCCACCACGTCCAAGCCTGTGATTAGTGCTATGCAGGGAAACGTTGACACCAAGGCGTCAGATAAGTCAAGGATTGGGTTTGGCCATGGGAAGACAGGGCCCAGGTGCCTCCCGTCGAGTGTCGGTAGAGGCGGATGCTTGACACACCTCCGCTACTTGTGCAGCCCTTGGCCAGGAGGTGTCGACGAGTTGAGAGCCGTGGCTGACAGACAGAGCTGTCAATGCCATGGTAGCTCTCGCAGTGGACTATGGATCGGGACGGGCAGGAGAGGGAGGGCGTTTTAGAGCGAGACAGATCTGCAACCACCATGACCCTGTTCTGTGGATCGCTCGCTGCTCTCGCTGACCAGGCCCTCGTGCTAGAAGACGAACGGCGATGGCCATCCCATCCAAGTGACAAAGATGGAGGGGATGGAAAGCATTTGCCGACACTTGTAACTTGCCCAGTTGCCACCGACCCGTTTTCCATGTGGGGTGAGTGAATGGCCAGGGCGAGAAAAAGCAGTTGGGCGTGAAAAAGGCGCGGTGAACGGCCGAGAGGGGACGTGGAGGAGCAGATTGAGACGAGGGAGAGGAGGGGAAGAGGCCACACTCTTTAATTGAGGCCGGTCTGCTCCTCCAGCATGAATATTCGACCCATCCCAAAGGACCTGAGTGGGTTTGGGAGCATCTGAGGACGAGGCGGCGGACATTCCTTCACGTCAAGCCATCTGTTACAAACCAACCGCCTTCATCTGTCTGTCTGACAAGACCGAAGGGCAAACGGCAAAGAGTAAATAGCGGCGGCCATCGCTCAAGGCCGTGGTACAGGGGACAGGGCCTGCCAAGTCACCCGGGTCGGCGCGTGGGTGATCTGGAATCGTACAGTGCGCGACCGCGTGAGAGTGTGAGTGGGCGATGGGATCGTGAGTAATAAATGAGAAGATGGGCCAGCAAGCGGTTGGACCCGGATGAGATTCACACCGAGGTAGGTACTGTACATAAGGCAGAACAGAAAGAGCCCGAGGACAGACAGAGTTGACAAAAAGGAACAAGGACAGATCATAAAATCAGGGCAGGGGCATGGGATAATAGACTGTCGGATCTTCTCTGGTTGGGGCTGCAATCATGTTGGAAAAAAGGCAGATGCACACAGCACATGGGCTCCCACGGTCGCGTCGACCAAGCGATAACCAGAGCAAGAGCTGGAAAAAGCGATTAGACTGTAGCACAAATTCGATAAAAGCAATAAAATGCTAACAAATTGGACGGAGAAATTTTTTCGTTAATCAAAGTCGGAGGTGAGTAAGTGAGGTCGCAAGCCCAGGCCGTTGGCGGTACGGAGAAAGGTAAGGTAAGGTATTTTCACATAACTACCCCCCTTCCCCCGTTCCTTCTTGCTGCCCATTTCCCTCCCATTTTCCCCTCTCAAAACTCTGTGTTTCCTTTCCCATCGTTCATTTCGTTCTCATCGGCTTCTTTTTGACGTGCGTTGCTGTTGTGCTCATCGTTTTCTCTTGAGCTGCTCACTTATACGAACCGGCACCTCCAAAGCTGGGTGGTTTTTCAGGGACCCCAAGACGCTGGGTACTTTGCCTTATTAGTGGGAGGTCAGTCGCGATGAGCTCGGCGACAAGCGACGCGCACTCGACACGGCGACAGCAAAAACTACCAGGACCAGTTTGATTCAGAAACATGACCGACCGATCAAGAGTTTTGACGACACGACGAGGGCGACCGCCTTCACCGGCTCCCCCAAAGGCAGAGTGACTCGAGACGGCGCTGTTCTGGCCATGACGACCTGCCTGACAAGGATGCGGCCATTGGCATCCACTCGGGAAGCCCCAGTGGTGGGTGGACAGCCCGCATCAGGCGCCACCACAAACAATCCCCGGACTCAAAACCCGACCAGCCCTGCGCCCCTTTCGAAAACAGGAAGAGACATGAACCCATGCCTGGTTTGGCAAGCTGGACTTGTTTGGATTTCGGCAGTGGTGTGGTAAGTTTGAGAGGGAAAGAGAGTCGGGCGTGGTTCTGGTCTGGTGCGGTGCAGACACGGGAGACAAGCTCTGTTGGCGGCACATGGTCCGTTCTTTTGGACCCGATCTGGTTCACGGTATGGCCGCCTGGAACCCCAGCACCGGGTCATTGGCGGGGGGGCCACTGTGCAGAACAGACGCCAGTTGTCGCTTTGAGCACCCAAGTCAGAGGCCTATGGCTCTGAGCACGGCGCAGGGGGCTGGGACTTACGGGGCTGCGCTGTCAGCGCCCAGTGTCGACTGATTACGGCCAGATTTGATATGGATGAGACGGCACCAGCACCAGCACCAGTGTGCAGAGCTGCCGCGCGGTGGATGAAATGTCACATTGGGCATTTGTGATGCGAAGCTGTGCGACGCATCCCCGTGCATCTGCAGGCAGATGGGCAGCGTAACTCGCCTCCATTGGCGAGCAGGAAACGGGATACAACAAGGCCAGAAGACACTCTGACCCGCTGCCGTCTTATCTCAGTCGCAATATGTTGTTTGGGCATGGACTGTACTCGGCCGAAACGATGGAATGAGGATGAGTCGCATTCTATTCGCAACTCATTTCCAACCTCGAGCAACCCCATCGATTACAGTCACCAATCATCTACCAGAGGCGCCCGACACAAAGAGCTGTGGGCCGATACTACCAAAGTGGCCGATGCCTCGCCTTTTCAACGGAGGTGTTGAAAACTGATGGTGACGAGCATGTCATGTCGTCGCTCGACTGCTCGCTGGCTACCTACATGCGTGCAGGGGAAACCCGCGACATCCTGGCAACGAATCGGAACACGGAAACCAATATCGAGTTGGACATCGATTTCAAGGCCCGGTCTGCAAACTCATGGCTTTGAGCTGGTGCATCAATACGTTATGAGCCCTCAACAGGATCACCAGCTGAAAGCCATGGTTATCACATGCAGTAGCCGCTGGGAAAACGATGCATCCGGATTCGGCAATGCGCCAGGGGCGTTAGAGACGCGATAGCTGACACTGACCCTCGTGTTAGCGACCGATACGTCCTACAGACCAGCGCTCTATCTTTTCGGAGCCCGCGGTTATTTCTTGACTATCGCTGTCTCATGATTGGTCAAAGACCCCTTGACTAGCTGATTCCTAAGCGAAGCTAAGCCGAGAACAGCCAAGCAATCGCGCCGCAGCCTTGAGCCGATCTGGAGACAACCTAAGGAACAATTTCACCGTCCGCTGAAACCCAGGCCAATTCCGACGAGCATTCGCGCACTCGCAGTTCATCCACCGTCACTGCAAACGCGCGCGCGCCTTAGGTAAGACCTGCTTCTTTCCGTTCACACTCTGTTCTGGCTTTTCACGTACCCGTACCCGTCCATCTCGCCCTTGGCCGACGAATGCGACAGAGTTGACGGCGGCCGCTTCACCTCGCCGTGTCCCCCCGTCTCCAGGCTCGTGACGGAAGTTGTCGCCGACTCCCTGGCTGGCTGGCTGGCGCCTTGGGATGGTCTCAGCGCTGCGCGTTCTGGCTCGCCCTGTTACTCGCTGGTGCTGCTGACGGAGACGAAAAATTCTCTCTCACTGGCTGGTCGGCTCGTTCGCTCGCCCCAGGTCGCCCTGCTCTCCACTGTTGGCGTACCTAGCACTCGCTGGCGCTCTCTGTTGGACTGCTGAGGTGGCTGCGACTCTCGCTGGAAGGCTCTCTCTCTCGCTCACTCATGCGCTTTGCTGGGCTTTCTCCCTCTCCATCTCTCCCGTCCCGTCAATCCCATCTATCCATTCATCTCCCGCCTGAGCGAAGCGCGTCGTCGAGCTGCACCGACCACCCTGCCAACCAATCTGAGCTCTTTTCCATTGCCCACTCTTCCAGTCCAAGCCATTTTTTTTTCCTTTGCCCAGCCCGTTCTCAGCAGAGGCTGACCCAAGTCTCTTCGCTGGTCTGGTCTTTCCACACCACTCTCCACCAAACCCACGCCGCGACGCGACTTGCCCATCACCACCGTGTCACTACCTCGTCTCATCTCCCACCCATCGTCCCCATCTCAGCCTTCCGTCATTGCATTCTCATTTCCCTGGCGCTCCTCCATGGAGGCTTGTCGCGTGCCTGCTGACCGCTAACTCCGTCGCGCACAGCCTGTTGGGCCGATCGCCATGAGCACCTGGATGAACGACGCCGTCCCGAACCACAATGGCAACGGCTTCCCACACATGAATGACGCCAACTCAGCCAGCACCATGATGGATCCTTCCGCCTTCATGGCCAACTCTGGCCAATTCAATCCTGCACAGTTTCAGAACCAGCAGCAGATGGGCGCGATGCCTAATGGCCCTGGTGCTATGCGCAATGCCTCACCTTCCTTCCAGAATCCCGTCTATCAAACCAACTCGGTGATTCCATCGAAACGCCCTCGCCCTCGCGAAGACAGTCTCGCCGGCTCTCCGAGACAGAATCCCGGAATGTTGCCGACGTCGCGTTCCGAGACGCCGCAGCAGCAATCCTTTGCCGGCGGCTTTCAGCCTGGCGCGGTCCCCCAGCAAAACCCCGGCCAATTCCCCCATCTTCAACCAAACGGTTCAGCCAACGCGAGTCCATCACCGATCATGGGCAACCAGATGCGACCAGGTAGCGTCCCTCAGAGGGTCGCGACCGCGTCGCCTCATCCATTCTCGCCTAGCGCACAGCAGTTCAACTCGCAGGCGTCGCCAATACCTTCCGAACATGGCACACCTCAGCCGAATCCCTATATGCAAAACATGCCCCAAGGATACAACCCAAACTTCGCGCCATCGCCCTCGAATGCTCGTCCATCATCGAATCCGAACGCGATGGCCGCTGGCCAAATGATGCCTCAGCAGATGGGTCAAATGCCTCAACACATGGGCCAGATGCAAGGCAACATGTATCCTCCTCAGATGCAGCAGCAAGGCCAGCATCAACAACAGGGCACTCCTCAACAGCAGCAGGGTCAGCAACAAGGTCCGCAGCAAGGACAGCAGCGGCCAGGCATGACGGACCAGCAGAAGATGGCTGCATATCAAATGAGACTGCAGCAGCAACTTCAAGGGAACGCACAAATGCAGGCGCAGATGCAAGCACAGAACATGGGCCGCGGTATGATGCCTAAGCAGCAAATACCTGGAATGCCCAATGGTCAGATGCCACAGGGAGGTATGAGGCCTCAACCAAGGATGGGAAATGTTAACCCTGAACAGTTCATGAAGAGTCTCACGACTCTCATGAACCACAAGGGCTTGCCTCTTGACCCCAATCCAATGATTGGGGACAGGCCAGTCAACCTTATGATGCTCTTTCAGGCCGTTCAAAACAAGGGAGGATACAAGCAAGTTACAGCTGGGAACGTGTGGCCCCATATCGCTCAAATGATTGGACTACCGCCTCAGATTCCTACGGTGCCACAGACGCTGAAGCAGATTTACGAACACAACCTCTATAAGTTCGAGGAAATGTGGATGAATCAGCAGAAGTCCCGGATGATGCAACAACAGAATCAGCAACAACAACAGCAACCTCAACAACATCAACAGCAACAGCAGGCTCAGCAGGCTCAGCAGGCTCAACAAGCTCAACAAGCCCAAGGCGCAAACATGGGAGGTCAAGCAACACCTCAAAAGCAGATGCAACCAAACCAACAAATGAATCAAGGGCCCTTGGCTCAAACTGGTCAACAACCCCAGATGCAACAGCAGACCCCTATGAAGCAGATGCAACCAGTACAGCCCCCTGTGAACGGATTTTCGACACCTCAAGCTCAGGTCCAGCCACAAGCCACCCCTGTTATCCCGGGACAGAATCGCAACATGCCACAAGGAATGGATACGTCTGGCATCAATGATTTTGCAGCTGCCCCCTCTCCAGCTCCCCGAAGGGTTGGAAGCATGTCTCAGAATGAGGCACGACAAGCTTCAGCAGCACCCAGCGCTGTGGTGGAGCGGATGCCTCGCCTCGGCCCGCAGACGGACCAGTACAGTCCTTGTGCGCGCGAGTTGTCAACATTTGGAGGTGTAGACTTGACAGCCTTTAGCAAGCTCGGCGCTGAACTTGAACGCTGGAAGCCAGACGTGCCACCCCTTCAGGAACTGGGGAATATCGACGTCAGTGCTCTCACGAAAAGCTTGCAGAGTGGAATTCACGGAGAAGTACGGCTCGCCCTTGACGTCCTCGCTGCTGCCTCTTGCTCCATGAACCAGTTGCATTTTATCCAACTACGATACTGCGAAGAGTTGGTCGAGGCTCTCATTGAGTGTGCTGAAGAGCAAGTGGATATGCTGGCAGAGCATACCGTCGAAGTATCGGATGAGATCCAGATCTCACCGTACGAAGATGTGGTGAGAGCCTGCCGTATCGAACGATGGAATGTTCGCGAGATCCCCGTCTTCGGCACGGAAGAATACGAACTGGATCGAGCCGTGGACCGTTTAATATGCGTCACGACCATTTTGCGCAACTTTTCATTCCCAGGAGAGCAAAACGAGAACCATGGCGTCCTCGCCGATGAGTCCGTCATCAAGTTTCTGTGCGTCGTAATAAGGTACCTGGGTACACGTACAATGCTCCTCCGATCCCAGAACAACACACTGGACTTTATGAAGGATGTTGTCATCCTCCTCTCTAACATAGCGGGTTCAGTGGAGATTCCAGGACGTGAGCAAGCTGTTTGCCTTCTCCAATTCCTCTTGGCATTTGCCCCGTCTCCCAACCCTACCACCTCGGATGGAACGCTCTTCTTTACGCCATACGAACCTAGTCTCCATGCCTACCTACCACATGCCGTTGACGCCCTAGCAAAGTTGCTCGCACGCGACGAACCGAACCGAAGTCACTACAAGGCGGTGTTCGCATTGGACTCCAGCAGCAACCCTCCTTATGAGCTTCTCACACGGACCTTTGGCCTAGCAATAGCGCCAATTCCTGACAAGGCCAAGGCTCAGAGCCGTCCGCCCAACTTCCCTTCCCTTGTTGAGGTTCGAAAGCCATTCCTCATGCAAGGATTGCTATCGGCCGAGATTCTAGCCTCAATAGCACCCGGACATGATGCAGGAGTTGCGAAGGCCTGGCTATCAAGTGGCAACGACTTTGCCCAGAACCTCTTCAGACTCATCCGCGAGCTCAGCCAACTATACGAACAACCACAACTTCATGGTGGACCACGGGCTGGGGCACGAAAAGATCCAGAGCTGGTCTACCTGGTGGTGGTCTCAGTCGCCTTGTTACGGAGGTTGGCCGAGAAGGCGAGGGACCCCAACGACCCTGCATCATCTCTTCCAGCCAAGGCTGTGCCATCACCGCAGGCACTCCTTGACGCTCTTTCGATGCAATCGGCAGAGTGGGGCAAAGATGAGGTCCTCCAACAACTGTCGACTTTCTTCGCTTTAGGGAAATAATACGCCCACGTCGGCTGACGGGAAATTTTTTATTTTGGATTGACATCGCAATACCCGGCCATTAAGCTTGTATGTTAGTGTTTTGATGAAAATGGGATAGGTGTCTTGTCGTCATTTGAAGCGTGCGCTTCGCGTTTAGACTTGCATTCTGGAGTCGATGGGGTTTTGGGGGGATTGAACAGGACTGGACATGGAGGAGGTGATGATCACTCCCCGCGGGTGTATACAGGATGTTGAATGGAGAACAACCAAATATACTTTGTGCAAAGCGTCTTCTAGTTCGTTTGTTTCTTTGTATGGATGGTGCGCCTTGAATTACATGTATTGTACATTTCTCATCAGTCAGCTGCGGGAGTTGACGGGTTGTCAATATGGTACACTTTTTATATGCCGCCCTACGCATGCTTTGGATAAAATCCAATGGTTTCCCCCATCGTATTGCTCGTCACGATGCCTCGATTAAAAGCCTGCGTTGAGCAGCCAGTCCATTGCCGGCTTAAAGTACTGCCCCTGTGGTAACCGGTCAGTGACTGGTTCGGTTCATGTGCAGCCAGAACAGAATGTCCTACCTTGATCTCGATATGCTGTGTCGTTGGATTCAATCGGATATCGGACCGCTTAACCTCCAAAGCTGTGGCCAAATCCTCCACCAACCTTGTGCGGTCACCGTCAACCTTCTTGATCAAGACAATCACCCGGTTGCCACCAGACATCCACTTTTGGTAGACGGGAAGTTGAGAGTATGGTGTGCGGCGAACGATGTAGGGGAATGCGGCAGCGAGCTGCTCCTCGGTCTTGGTCGGTAAGGGAGCAAATGATCGCTTCATGGGGCGGTCCTTGTAGGGAATCTTGTTCTTCTTGTTCGGGTTGACGGGCTTATCGAGAGGATTGGTCCTGTATCCGGCGTGCGTCTTGAAGGTGGGCTGGCTGGCCGAGGCGTAGGTACATCGCTGGACGAGGAAAACAGGTCTCTGGAGGAGAGCCTGGCACCCTGTAGAGAGGGTTCGGGGGGCGAACAGGCGCATGGCGAGATGTGGTGGAGGTGAGTTGGGGTTGAAGGCGTGAAGTCGAGATTCGAGATCGGTCGTGGTGGGGGCCCTTTTGGCAAACCGAGATCCTCCGGGGTTCTGGTGGTAGTGTAATTGACGATTTTTATCGCAATGAGCGCCCAATTGGTCACGCTGAGCCGTTCTCTCGCCTGTCGCAACTCTATGCCCAGACACACCCAGAAGTTGAAGCTCTCCCAGAAAATCTCGGGATCACATGACATGGACCTTTAATCGCCGGTAAATCCCCGGGCAGGTCGGCACACCCCACACCACCGGTGGATTGGCGAAATTCACCAAAAATCTGCCCCTCCATCAAATCAATTATCACGGCCTCTGCCCTGCTCTGCGTCTTTACTTTCGCGGCGCCTCATATATCCCTCCCTCGCTCCGCCCACCCCCGGTCGACCGAATACCAAACTACTTCGCCCACGATGGAGGACCTTCTCAACGCCGTCTCGGCCGACGGCTCGTCCATCATGCCCCTCCTGGCGCGCCACCTGAGCCGACATCTTCTCTTCCCTCTGATCCAGTTTGAGAGCGAGAGGGCCGATGAGCAGGGCGACGACGAAAAGGCCAAGGTGATCCTCTCCTCAAAGATCAAGCTCCTCGAGGACACAAACATGACGGATTACGTCGCGACCATGTACTGCGAGCTCCACGACGTGGCCGAGGCCCCCGCCGAGTACAACAAGAAGAGGCAGGAGGTGCTGTCACAGCTGGAGAAGTACGAGCAGGCCACCGCTAAGATCGCCGACCTCTTGACCCAGGACGAGGTTGTCAACGGACTTCGAAGCGACAAGGTTGCCAACTTGGAGTTTCTCAAGAACCAGCACAGCGTAAGTGACAGACACAGACAGAGACACGGCCGAGTTCGGATGGACAAGACAAGCTAACCCGGACGTGACTAGGTCACCATGGAAATGGTCAACGCCCTCTACGACTTTGGTCAGTTCCAGTTCCGATGCGGACAGTACGGTCCCGCCGCCGATATGCTTTACCAGTTCCGAGTCCTGTCGACCGATAACGACAAGGTCTCTGCTGCCACCTGGGGCAAGCTCGCCTCAGAGATCCTCCAGACCAACTGGGAGTCTGCCGTTGACGAACTTAAGAATGTGCGCGAAAACATCGACTCCAAGCTGTTCAACAACCCCCGTGCCCAGCTCGACCACCGAACGATGCTGGTCCACTGGTCCCTCTTCCCCCTCTTCAACTCCGAGAGTGCCCGGGAACCCATCCTCGACATGTTCTTCTCCGCCCCCTACATCAACACCATCCAGACCTCTTGCCCCTGGATCCTGCGGTACCTGATCGCCGCCGTTATCACCGGCCGTGGTCGCGCTCGCAACAGCTCCATTCAGCAGAAGCAGGTCAAGGACATTATTCGCTACGTCCGCCAGGAGGCCTACGAGTACACCGACCCCATCACCCAGTTCGTCAACGCTCTTTACATTGCCCACGACTTTGAGGCTGCCCGTGAGGCTCTGTCCATGGCCGAGCAGGTCTGCCGAAGCGACTTCTTCCTCGCTTCCTCGGCCGACGCCTTTGTCGACGCCGCCCGACACCTCATCTGCGAGAGCTACTGCAAGATCTTTAGCCGAATGAACATCCGAGACCTCAGCTCCAAGCTGGGCCTGAACCCCGACGATGGTGAGAAGTGGATCGTCAACCTGATCCGAGAGACACGACTGGACGCCAAGATCGACAGCCAGGACGGCACCGTGGTGATGAACCACCCTCCCAACAACGTCTACCAGCAGGTGATTGAGAAGACCAAGGGCGGATTCTTCAGGACACAGGTCCTCAACGCCGCTGTCTCGAAAAACTAGAGAGCATGTCTATCTTAGCCCTTGATGGGGGTTTCTTTGACGAGTGTTTTTACGACAACTCAAAATGGGGCAACGCAATCCAAAAGGGGAAATAAACGCCCTCCGCTGCTTGTGAAGGAGTGCGTGCGTGCGTTCGTGTGGGAGAAGAGAGTTCTAGCAGTCTTCTTTTTGTTACTCGCACGAAAGTACTCGTGTAGTAAAGGGGGGAAAAGAGAGACGAAGCAGGATATCGCTGAAGCACAAAGACGGGTCAAAGTTTGAAGCGGCTTGGGCAAACAACGAGGGACCCGACGACGCGAGAGAAAGTGGCGGATAGAAGGCCCTGTATATCCCCGGTGATGCGGTTTGCATTGCATGGCGTTCTCGGAAAAGGGAAGAGGCAAAGGGGGGGATAATGGAATTTACGTGACTGTTGAAATGAATCATCTATTCGCCTCAAGCTGTTGTGACCCTGGTAGAGTGAGTGATACATACATGTGCTTCAAAGACTATCTTTTCATTGTTCTCATAGCTCATAACGACATGTGCTACTTTTCCATTCCACTCCACGAACAGTGAGTGTTCTACAAATATCACCACACATGACCAACTTGACCACTGTCATGCCATGTAGCTCAATGAATGCCCTTACTGCTCACTCTCTCGACTAGCAAGCCATACCATCCCCTTGAGATTCTCAACAACACTGTCCCGCATCCACCAGACAGCTTCATCTTCTGAAGTTGCCTCCTGCTCCTCCTGTTCTTCCTCGGCATCGCCGCGAGCCCGCGATTCTGTGATAGTCTCTTGGCTGTCAAACAGGCTGGGATGCCGTAGCTTGTCACGGACACCTGCCCATTCGAACAGCAATCTCGCACCCTCGAGTCGCTCGCGGTCTGTACCCTCGCTGATACCCTTCTCCATCTCCAGCCTTGCGTCGATAGCACTGCCCATCTGCGGGGTCTCGTCACCCCGCTCAAGTACAACAGTTCGTTCGGCGTGGCTAATGCCTCGAAGCCCGTCGAGCCCAAAGACCCATTCCAAAGGATCCTTTCCTTTCTCATCCTTGCCCAGCGCTCTAAGCGTTGAGGCAAAGGCGCCCTCGCGTGGTGGGCGTCTACGGAGATACAGACTCTGCGTGTCTTTGAAAGCGTCTCTGACCTCCTCATTGGAAAAGTCGAGTTCGACATTCCAGAACTGGGGACCACAAGCGGTTGATAGACTGGCAATCTGATCGATTGGTGGAAGGATGCAAGGTGCTGTGCGACTGAGGATAGGCTCTGTTGATGTGTTGCTCTGCATCTTGATCTGAATAGGGACGGAAACTGGCTGGCCAGTAAGAACGTCCTTGGTAACAAGGCATCGTTGTTCTGTAGCAAGAACCCAGAAGTGACGGAGGGCCTGAAGATGGGAGCGGTTGTCCATAACACTCGTAGGGAAGATGGGGTAGAAAGAAACCAACAAGGCGGCGATGGCTTGGTTACTCGTTCCAAAGGTTACCGTTCCGCATCCCAGAAACAGGGCTCCGATGGCAAGATGAGCAGCGAGATGGGATCCATAGGGGGTATCCGGATCATCACGGCCGTGTAACGAGCGAAGACGACGAAGAACTGGGATATCACCTGTACCAGCCATGACGATGGAAGCAGAAAGGGCCAAAACATCCTGACACATACGCGCGTTTGACCGAGTCAGCTCTTCATCATACGGCGGAACGCCTTCTGGATGCATGTTCGCCGACGATGGGATCCGTGTGATTCGGATGAACTGATCCAGATAATACAGCAAGAGATCCCGAACCTTTGGAGAGGCGCTGCCAGAGAAGCGTAGAGCGATGGAGAAGCAGAGCCCAGCTACTATGCTGTGGAACGCGAGGTCAGTCGACCGCAACTTGGTGGTGGATTGAAGCTTGTAGCGATGGCGATAGGGGCCTGGGAGGCTCTTATGTATCCAGGCGAAAGTCGGCTCAATCTTGGACCACAAGATCAGGTTCTTGGCAACCGTCCGCAGGAGAAGAATGTCGGGGCGGATGTAATCGAATTGTAGGATCGAGTCTGGGACATCAATCTTGCGAGCCACGATCTGGTCTTCGGATTTCATGTAGATGAGAGCAAGAGCCATGACAGCTCCAGCAGCAGCGCGGTCTAGAATGTGAACGATTTCAACATTCTTGGTTGTCGTGGCGTGGGAAATCAGCTTCTCCGTGACCCTCATGTCATGCAAGCCCTTGAGGTCGTTACCCTTACCCAGGTTGATGAAGCCGAGGGCAAAGCCAGCTGCGAGTCGATAACACTCGCTCCGTAGAGGCTCTTCCTCGTCCTCTTGATCGATGTGCTCAATCTCAGAGAGCATGATCTCGCTCATCCGACGGTGCTGACTGTTGGCGTACAGCAGCCCGATGCCCATTATGCCCGAGGTCTGCGTCAGCGGTGACAAGTTTAGCTCTGCCGCTCCCCGAGGCAGCATCCTCGTAGCATGAACAGATAGTAGACGAGTGATGAGGGAGTCCATTGTTCCCATGTATGAAGCAGCTAGGCCAAGTAGAAGTCCGATCGAAGTCATGGTATGCTTGGGCGTGAGATACTTGAACGCAACCCATTTTGCGACATCTTTCAGATGACCGTTGAGGCCAAGTGCAAGCAAGAAGCCAGCGTGTCGGTTGTTCAGTTCTTGACCGGGCTTGTTGTATAGAATCCAGGATGTGTCAATACCATGAGCTTTGGGAGAGATAGCAAGACCGGCAGCAGCACCCTGGTGAAAGAAGCTCCAGCACACCTTTTCCTCCGAGAATTGTGACTTGTCAACGCCGACCGTGGTGTTTGTCGGCTTGACGATGCAGTTGAGGTTGAACCCTCCAATGTGGAACTTCTGCGTGATCAGCGGGAAACGCAGACCGTAATACAATAGCGCTCGACCAGCTGGAATAGCCAGTGTTCCTGTAGCAATCCTTGTTACAAGCTCCTTTTGCTTCTCAAGATATTCGCTTTCTGGCCATTCTGGATCATGATCGAGTCTGACCAATCTGGCTTTGTTTGTGGAGAGCAGAGCCTGTGCCTCGTTCAGACGTCGATCTTCTTTGAAGAGGGAACGAATCACAGCCTGTCTCTCGGTTCCCTCGCCTTCATCGTAGCCGAGGGTGTTGGCGTCTTCCACGCTTTGGCATAGTAGCCTGTAATCCCAAGTTGCAATGTGTGTAGGTGTCTAGGGCCGCATTAGTGAACGAGTATTCCAGTAAACGATCGATAGGGTCCTACCAGAATCTTGGAAACGCTGGGTTTAGGGCGTTTTCCAGGTGACAGGATGAGGCTAATGTCCTTGCGATCGACTAATTCAAGAAGGTCCTTGGACCAAGAAGTGGGAGGGTGCGGTTGGCACAGGGAGATAGCATCGCGGAGAGGGATTAGAACAGCCTCTGGGAGTGAATCGAGAACCAGGGGCGTGATTCCAGCATCTCGCATAGCCTCCACCATTTGGACGGCAGTTGTGCTCGGTTTGAGGAACCCGAAGAATTGCTTGAACATTAGTGTCCGGGGCACGGTGGCCTCCCATCGTTTATCCTGGAGCTTCTCCGCCTCAGACAACCTTGTACCGGCGTAGTACACGTCTGCTGGCGTGATGTAAGGAACTCTATGGTCTCCCGTGAGCCGTGATTGAATCCAGTCGATGACGTCTGGCCGTACAGGAGGCTGAGGAATTCCAGGTCGAAGATTCAGGTCTGTGAAGCGGTTAGCTCTATCATACACCTTGCAAGGCCAATTCACATACCAGGATCATGACGTGGGTCAATATCTTCTTGTATACCCAATTCATAGATGGAAGAAAAGGCGTGCCATCTTAGCCACCTAGAAATTTGACACATGACAACTCGAAGGTCGGCACGGCCTGGAGAACTGAACTCAGGCGTCATGATGTCTAGCTTTTCTTCCTCAAGAAGAAGATGCAGGCCCATAAACACATCCACAGCAACTTTCCGTCGGCTTTCCATGCTCTTGTTGAGGGATGTAGGCATATATCCCGCGGGGCCAAAGGCTGCTTCACCAAGGCCGGAGGTTATGTACTCCTTCGCAAAAACAATGTGCTTCGATATGAACTTCGTCGATGGGCCATCGTCTCCTTGCGACGACATTGATCCATCGGCATCTTCATCCAGCCCCCATTCCCAACCCTTGTTCATCATCCAAGTCGGACAGCCAAGGGAATGGGAGGTTTCGCCAGCTTCCAGGGCCTTCCAGCCCTCTAATTCCCTTATCGAACTGAAGGAGCCGGAAGGATGTCTTCTCCTACGTAGGGGAAGTCGGGTTGTAGGAAACGGTTTGGTGTCTGTGCGGCCCAAGCTCAGGAATAGGGACAGAAGCAAGATCACCATGGCAGACCACTCGAGGTCTGAGGGCGGCTCTTGTTGGCTCCCAATCCACTGCATGCAATGAAGCCATCCTGCGTAGATGTACTCGCCCAATGCATGGGGGAGGATGCTTCGGCAAACATCCAAGACCTTGCGGACGTGAGGAGATCGTGGTTCAAGTTGAATCCGGAGCTGATGAAGTCGGCCTTCGGTGTCGACCACATCAACGACGCCCCCTCGCCTCGGGTGACGAACACCAACAATGCTGCCATTCGAGAAATCAATAACCTCAGACTTGCGCTGCATGACGTCCCGGTCTATCGCTCTACCACGATATTGTAAGCTTTTGGTGCTGTCCACAAAAAGAAGCGATAGCGAGATCTTGGTAAGAACACTCCATGGCGCTTGCGTGCTAAGCTCGTGTCGCCCATCCATCGACTCAGAGAGTATGAGAATGGCAGAATGATCTCCATCCACTAGCTTGCAGGAGTCAACAACATTTTGGGCTTGTCGTCGGTCTATGACGGTAGCGATCACAGTAGCACCTTCAGATCGTTCCTTGCCTCCCGTCTTGGTGGCGCCTTGATCAAATCCGTGCCGGATACCCAGCTCAAGAGTGAGCAGCTGAAGACGTTTCTCGGCGGCGTCTTGAATACCAATAAGAAGCTGGCTTTGGTCATGTCCGTCGATAGCGAACGGCGGCGCCACTAGAATGAAGACCTTGGTTTGATTGCGTGCTGGTTGGTCCGATGCCGAATACCGAACGTTGGAGTTGTTGATGGGCACCCCGTGAAGCTTCGTGAACATGATTTCGTGTTGTAGGCCGTCAAAGTCATGATCGTCCAGTCCCATATTGTGGAATCCCTCGTCAAGGCCCTCGTAGAAGGGTGCAGCCAGCAGACTGCTCAAACTAGGATGGATCTGGTTACTGTAGTTGGCACTGAGACGAACATGACTCCCCTGAGACTCGTGTCTTCTGGCTCCGACATGACCAGGAAGCAGCGGTTGATCTGGCAGAACAGCTCTCTCATGAGAAGCTGACAGATCAGCTCTCGCCAGCATGGAGCTAACTCTACGAGAACTCCTACGTGCGACACCACTGCCTTCCTTGTCTTGCTGTTCCAGTGACGAGACGAGGTCCATAGGCTTTTCTAACCTCTCACTCTTTCTTTGCCGCTTTCCTGGGAGTGGAGCTCCAAAACTCTCTCGGAGGCTGGGCTGAACAGGTGTTCCGGGGGCACTGGCAAAGGCGGTCGGCATGGAGCTGCGACGCCGAGCGGCTTTTGATTTGGAGTTCTTCTGGCGTGCAAGGAACGGATCCTCATGTTGTAGATAGGTCAGTCGCCAGACAGTGTACTCGCTTGTCTCACGGTTGATTGTCACCGCAATGATCAACGGTTGGCTCAGATCTTGGGTTAAAGCGCCAGGGATCTTGATTTCCTCCACATGAAGAACTTCCTCGGCCGCATCAAGGAATGCTAGCTTTTTGGAAACTGTTTGCCGCATACCCTTGGCATTTTGAGCATCTTGGTTAGTAACAACTAAGCCGAGCTCAAGTAAAGGGTCGGTTAAGGAGACGAGGCGCGGCCAGCGCGACTCGGGCTGTTCCAATGGGGCCTCCCACAAGTTGTCCAAGGTCGAGCCCAGTTGTAATGGGAGCGGTTTGGGCTTCCCCAGGCCTTCAACAGAGAAGGCAGTCTGTTGAGAGCTGTTGAATGCTGTCAACTGCGAAGAGACAAATGAGTTTGGTGGAACCCGAGGAAACTTGAGAGATATGGGCGCAACACTCTCGGCCTTTTGCTTTCGCTGAATGATGACTCCGACAGGGCCTGCAAAGGCGGATTCGACTTCAAAGGGCATATGAACAACATGACTGGTTCCGGACAAGAAGTAGATGTGCGCCTGAGTCTTGAGGAAAACAACCAAGGCCTTGGACAATGCCGGCCGCTTATCCGACTTGAATTCTGCATCGCTGTTCTCTTTGTCGTCTTCAGAAGTCGGGAAGTATGCTAGAAGTGCTTGTATAATGGGTTCCTTCTCCAGGTCGAATCTGAAGGTCTTCTGAAATACTCCACCTCGACACCAGATGACACAGCGCTCCGTCGTGAGCAGCTCATCTTCATAGTCGCCATTGTCTCGGTCTTCGGTCAAGATATCCCATGTATACGACGTCGCTGGTGGGCTGGGGGGCAGCAATTGTTCGTCGACGGCATGCCGAAGCCCTGAGGGCTGGTGCAGCCCCAGGGACTTCACCGTTGCCATGTTCCGTTGGGCGCCATAGGCCGCTCACAGCTATCGGTTTCGTTCGATCGGTCGCCTAGGATTTCGCTTGCTTCTCCTAGATCAGGCTTCGGCTTGTTGTTCCAAAGAGATAGAGCTGAAGCTATTCTCTGCGCGTCGACGCGGTGTTGATTGTCACTGTGCCCCGCGGGAACTGCCACTGTACTGAAATCGTGGGATGGTGGGGCGCGATTGCCCTTGCTATTCTTGGCTCTGGGCGCGTCGGGAAGCTGTAGGTAGCTGCCTGCACTTGCACTCGTGACGTAGCTGCAAGGTACAAGGTACTTGCCTAACTTCGAGAGCGCAACCTGACCCTCCAGTCTGGAGCTTGTCATAGCTTGGACGCCCGGCACTTGTGCTAATCTCAAACAACTTCCGCTTCACAACTTCACAACCTCGCTCTCCTTTCGAGCTTTGTCATTTCCCAGAATGACATCAATGCAAATCGCGCAATGACGGACCAGTCGCCGCAACCGAGCCACGAGCAGGAGCACGATCCTGAGGCCCAACAATCGAAGCAAGACCCAGCTCGCGATCAAGCTCAGACTCCCCCAGTAGTGAAGTCGATAGCTCCCGACGACAACGCGAACGAGACAAACACCTTAGAAGATAAGGAGCAAGACTCCACGGTGGAGAAGAAGGACGATGACGCGAAGGATATCGAGATTGGGGAAGCCGGACAACTGTCCGCTGAGGATCCCCAACATGGGGGACTGAGCAAGGGTAGCCCAGAAGAGCAGGATAACGAAGATGAAGATGGGGAAGAAGACGATGATGAAGATGACCAAGACCAAGACGAGGAGGAAGAAGAGGATGAGGAAGACGACGAAGACGAGGATGAAGATGAGGACGACGAGGACGACGACGAGGATGATGAGCCGAGGCTCAAGTACGCTCGCTTGACCCAACATCTTGGTGGAGTATATCGAAATGGAGATGCGACGAGCGCGTTTCTCGTCGCTGGGGATAAGATGGTAGGTCATTCACACTGAGGCGAGATGGCATGCTGACTTTACATAGATCGTTGGAACGCATAATGGCAACATTGTGAGTCGAAGCTATGCATACCCCATTCCCACTACTAACCGTGGTCCAGCACGTCGTTCAACTCCCCATTTTCCAGTCATTAAGGGTCTACCACGCCCATTCGGCATCTGTGACTTCTATTTCAATATCTCCATATCCACCGCCATTACCGACTGAAAAGCCGGAAGGGGCACAACGACAAGCAACACCCAGCAACGCCAGCCTATCCAGTCGTCAAACAGAGTCATCTCCGGCGGCAGCATCCAGAAGGCCCCGCGAAGCCCCTCAAATCCCAAAGATTCCCTCAAATGACATCTTTGTCGCCACGTCTTCCATGGACGGCAACGTGTGCGTTCAGTCCCTTGTCGATATGAGAGATGTCCAACTACGAAATTTCGCCCGGCCAGTTCAAGCGGTGGCTTTATCGCCAGAGTTTAGAACAGACCGAACATATCTCTCAGGAGGACTAGCTGGCCAACTCATTCTTACTGTGGGTGGTGGTCCAGGTCGAAGTACCTCAACCACGACAGGGACTGCTGCAGCTACGGCCTCTGGGTGGCTAGGCAGCATGGGCATTGGCAGCAACACCGGAAAGGATACCATTCTACACTCCGGCGAAGGAACAATCAGCACAATCAAATGGTCCTTGTCTGGAAAATATGTCGTTTGGTTAAACGAACACGGTATTAAGATCATGCGCTCAAAGCTCCATCTTGAAAGCGCGGACACAGAAGATGCTTGGAAACGGATAGGACACATCGACCGGCCACAGACAGATGAATGGGAGACCATGGCCAGTGTGTGGAAAGGCCGAGTCGAATGGATCGATGAACAAGCCGTTGAACTCGATGAGTCTGACCAAGGCTCCCTGGACAAGGCCTTATCGCCAGCTGCCGAAAAACTCAAAGAGCAGGCTGTCTTGGGCAAGAGAAGCATAGAGCGATTGCTCGTAGGCTGGGGTGGGACAATATGGATTATCCACGTTCATCCAGGCGGTGTTGGCGTTGGGCGGCACGCTGGCGAGAAGACTCTGGGACGGGCAGAGATTGTTAAGATGTGAGTTCCAGTCAGTATTTGACTACCATGAAGCTAACCGGTGGACAGACTTCGCATGGATTGCATCATTTCCGGAATTTCCTTATATACCCAAAACCTGTTGCTAGTTCTTGCATACTGTTTACCAGATGACGACGAAGATGAGGACGAAGAGGCCGGTTCAGCATCGCCAGCCAAAAAGCACAAGTCAAACCCTTCAACAGGAAGCGAGCCTTCAGGCGGTATTCGTCATCGACAAAATAACCAGCCCCCTGAATTGCGCCTGATCGACCTTAACTCCCAGGCCGAAGCTGACAAGGATAGCCTCAGTGTCAGTCGCTATGAGAGGCTGTCATCGGGTGACTATCACCTAGGTGTTTTACCTGCGCGAAATGCGGCATCGGCAATTGCTTCCTCGAGAGGCGCTTTTGAGGCGATAGCGGGACTTGGTTCGGACATGTGGAATGCCGCAATTAATCCTCGTTCACTCTTCAGTTCCGGGGCCAGCATTCGGAGCAGGGAGAGCGGCGAGGACGTGGGTTCTAGTCTTAGGGCGGGAAGCACAACAGGTACTATCCGTCCTGGCTCAAGGGGTGGCGTCTCGTCATCAGTCCACTCAGGACTAGTCAAACCGGGTGTCAAGATATTCATCCACAGTCCGTATGACTGTATCCTTGCTACCAGGCGGGACTTGAGTGACCACCTGGGGTGGCTTCTGGAGCGTCAACAGTACCAACGTGCTTGGGAGCTTCTCGACGAACACCCTGAAATCATGACTCCAGTCACTGAACGGACGAGCGATGCTGTTCCTTCCACACCGACAAGGCAACAAGGCGCCGGTGACGACTTTTACGATGACGAGTCGGCCGTTGACTCGCAGTACAGGGACATGTACTCGTCAGCCGAACGAGAAAAACGACGAATCGGAGAAATGTGGATTCAGGAGCTCATCGAGGAAGACGACTGGGTGTCTGCTGGCAAGATCTGTGGCAAGGTGCTGAAGACACCAGACAGATGGGAGAAGTGGGTTTGGACGTTCGCTGGCGCCAAAAAGTTCGATGCCATCACGAACTATATACCGATGGAGCCGATGCACCCGCGAATCCCTTCGACTATATACGAAGTCGTGCTTGGTCATTACATCCAAAATGACAAGGTGAGGTTTAGGGAGCTGCTCGACCGCTGGCCCCCTGAACTGTTTGATATCAAGACTATCACAACGGCCCTAGAGAATCAGCTCAAATACCGGGACGTTCGTGAAGACAGTATCGATAATGGAGAAAAGGGTCGAGACTGGCGGATCGTGATGGAAAGCCTGGCAAGGCTCCATGAGGCCAATGGGCGTCAGCGGGAGGCACTAAAGTGCTACATCAAACTTCACGACGCCGATTCAGCATTCCGTCTGATTAGAGAAAATCACCTTGCAGAGGCAGTCGCGGACGACATTCCCAGCTTCATGGGACTCCGAGTTCCATCAGGTAAACTGGACCAGATGACAGCCGAGGAGCTTGAAGAAGCCACATCCGAAGCAGTCACCTTGCTAGTTGATGAGGCTCAACATGGCCTCTTGCGCCCAGATATTGTAGTAGAACAACTACTCTCCCAGAACCTCAACCTGTACATATACTTCTACTTCCGAGGTCTATGGAGAGGCGAGGGTATCAAGGAGCACACGGGAGAGAATGTCGACCGACTAGTCATGGACAGTCAGTCTTTGGTGGACAACTTTGCGGACTTGGCGGTCCATCTTTTCGCGACATTCGACCGCGATCTACTGATGCAATACCTGAAAACATCTGTCTCGTACACGTTTGAAAAGGTGGGTTGAACTTTGGGTGTGATGCTGTGCTCAAGCTAACGTGGCACAGGCTGTTCATGAATGCGAGACGTTCTCATACTACGACGAACTGGTGTTTCTCTACTCCAAGACCGGACAGATGAAGCGTGCCTTGTATCTTATCATTGACCGACTCAAGAACGTGCACAAGGCGATCGAGTTTGCCAAGGAACAAGACGACCCTGACCTTTGGGAAGACCTTCTGAAGTATAGTATGGACAAGCCCAGCTTCATCCGTGGTCTCTTGGAACAGGTTGGTACAGCAATCAACCCTATTACCGTGGTGCGACGGATCCCAGAGGGACTGGAGATTGAAGGGCTCAGGGAGGGCCTTACACATATGATGAAGGAGCACGAGATACAATACAGCATCAGCTCGGGTGTTGCGCGTGTCCTTCGAAGCGAGGTGGCTTCGGCACAGAACGACCTCCGGGCCGGACAGCGCAAAGGCATCAAGTTTGAGGTGGTTGTCCAGGAAAGCGATCACGTCGACATCGAGGTCAAGGATGTTCCTACAGACCCGGACAACCCGGAGGAGACCAAAGCCCAGCCTTCGACGGATCACGACCACCGGGTGCCAAAGCCGGGGCACTGTGCGAGATGCCACGAGCCATTTACAGAGTATGAGATGGAGACATTGGTTGGATATGCGTGTGGGCATGTATTCCACGTGAGCCATCTGTTGGAGATGCTACACGGAGGAAAGGTAGATATCGATCTAGGAAACGGCGCTGAAGAGGGAAGTCGATATTCGGTTGGTATGAAGGTGATGAAGGCGAGGCTGCTGAAGGACAAGGTGCGAGGAGGTTGCCCTGTTTGTCATGTCAAAGCGTAAGGATACCAGATGTTTTGGTTCTGGGCATCAATAGACCAAGGGCGTATGGAGTGGCGCTTGATTCATATGTTGATACTCGCAGTCACGGCATTCAACAAGTTAAAGGATGATTGGATAAACCACGATTGTTCATGAGTACCTAGGTACAAGACGTATTATGTCCCTCCTTTCCTTTTGGCCAAAAAACAAACAAACACAAAGTGTGCCATCCTACTTCCTCCCGGTTGTAGAAACCAACCACAGACAGATCCCCTGTGAAGCCATCCAACTAGCACCGTCTACATTGTCAAACGTCGAGAAAGCAACCGAAGATGGCGTCTATGGAGGCGTGTAGTGGATCTAAGGGTTTGTTTCTTAGAAGGCAGCAGCAACAAGCATGACAACGAAGCCAAAGGCCACTGCGCGAGCGGCAGGGACCATGACGACAGCGCCAGAGGCGGTGACGGTAGGAGTACCGGTGGTGGGAGTGTTGTCACCATCCTCACCAGTGGCCGAAGGACCGTCGCTGCTCACAGGAAGAGTGACAGTCGGGAAGTCAGTGTCAGTGTCGGAGGCAGAGTCAGCACCAGAGGCTGAGCCAGAAGCACTGCCCCCCGCGGTGACCGAAGGTCCTTCATAGTCAGTGGTGACAGCGGTAGGGTTTCCAGGCTCATCAGTGGTGTCAATGACGGATGGGATAGGAACGGGCTCTCCAGGAGCGCCAGAGGGCATGGTAGGGACGGGCTCGCCAGCGGAGGGGCTAGGAACGGGAACACCAGGCTGGCTGGGAGCACTCTCGGGAGGAGGGAGAGCGGAGTAGTCAGGCTTGGAGCCGGTAGGAACGCTGGCGTGGGGACCAGTCTCGCTGACCTTGGGGTAACCCTCACCAGGAGAAGTCTCGCCCATGCCGTTGACAGTGGTGGGCTCGCCCTCACCGGGAACGGAGAAGTCATCGGTGGCAATGGGAGGAGGGATCTGGCTGTCGGTGGACAGGATGAGGGAGCAATCAGTCTGTTGAACAATAGTGCAAACGCTCAGGGAGTAGACGACATTGCCTGGGAGCTTGTTAGAGAAGCAGTCAATAGTAGGAGAGAGTATCACGTACCGTCAGCGGTGGCAACGCCATGCTGCTGGGTAACAGGCCGGTAAGTGGTGGTCTGAGCGGCTGAATACAGGTCAACGAGGAGTACGGAAGCCTTTCAGGAATGATAACATACTCAGAGCAGCCTCGGGAAGCTCAGGAAGCTCATCGGCGACAGCACCGGTGGCGAAAGCACTGAAGACAGCCAGGGCGCTGGCGAGGGCCTTGATCGTGAAGACAGCCATCGTGACGGTGGAAGGAATCTATTTGCGAGATGTATTAGCAGGTGATCCGTTGCGATAGCGAACAGCTTTGGTGAGGAGAGAGAAGAGAAATGAAGACAACGAAGGGTGGCCAAGGTGATGTTGATCTGTGGGAGAGGCGTGGTGGAGGGTGAATGGAGAGCCAAGTGACGGGCGGCGACCGGGCACATTCGCGAGCCCAAGCCCGATAGCACGAGAAGAAGGAAAGAAAGATTGTTCGCTCACAAATGATATCCTTGAAGATGCTGAGATTCCAAGACGGGTCGAAAGATATTCGAGTGTCGATGTTGGAGAGCGGTGATGCGCACGGGGGGGAATGTTGATGTTTGATGCGCGAAGTGAATGGTGAAGAAGAAGAAGAAAAAGAAAAACAGAACCAGGCAGAAGCCCTTTTTGATAACAGCCACCGGGCAGGTAAACAATGGGAAGCAAAAAGTGCGCGGGTCCTGCAGTGCCTTGTCAGTTACTGCCAGCTGCTTGACGGTCCAAACCAGATTCGTTACTTGGGGCAACGACTGGTTGATATTGTAGTAGTAAAAAAAAGAAAGAGAATGAATCATTGAATGAATAGGGGCCTGAATTGAGAGAGTATTTTTTGCCTGGGAAACCGGGTTCTACTTGGTGTGACTGTATTGTATTGTTGCACCGAATGCCGTGTTGAAGCAGTTCTCTCATGTTTGCCCTCCCCCCCTGAATCGAGAGGGGCGAAGACATTCTGCAGGATTTTGCTGTATAGGCATGATTTCGGTTCCCTCTTTTTTTACAATTTGAACAAAATGTCCATCTCTTGTTCGAGTTTGGCTATGTTCTTGATGCAGGTCGTTCGTATTCAGGGGCATTGCATTGCATTGCAGGCAGAGAGACAAGGTGTTTTTTTGCTCGAGAATCAAGAATTTCACAGCAATGAAAAGAAAACAACTCACCGTTGAAGTATTCAGGGTGAAGAGTAAAACCGCCCAAACAATGGAAAAGAGAAGCGTAGTAGTGTCGGTATTCAAAGGCAAAGTAAACCGCCGAAAAAGAGAAACGAGTCCAAGATTGTTGTCGTCGAGTCAACAACATCAACTCTTTCCAAGCTGGGAGAATGCCAGCCCTTTTACTTTCTCCCATCCCAAACTGTAATTTCCCTCTTTTTGTGCAATACACACATACACACACACAAGCTCCGCCATGTCCCATATTCCAGGTCGACCCAGCCATCATGCAGTTGTCCTTGGGTGTGGGATGCTGCGGCGGCCGTGGCACGTTACAACAACAGCGGCATCTCGCATTACGTCTCTCACAAGGCAAGTCGTCCTCCGTATGGAATAGATTAAGAATGCAGGGCTATTCGTAGACCAATTTCAGGCCTCGAATGTCGTTCTTAATGTCTTGGGCAACCTTCTCTCCTGCTGAACGACGATACTCAACTCAGCTCAGACTTTCTCATCTCCCTCGAGATACGTCGTGCTCTTGTCTCCCCAACACGTGTCCGGGCAGTGCTCATGTCACTTGAAAAGGAGAAGGGGGGGGGATATTGTTGAGTTACTCAAGAGTGTGTACCCGACGAGGGACAGTCCCGTGGTGAGGCAGCCGGCAATGAACCCGCGAGCGGCCTAATCGAGGGTTGTCTAAGCGAGTCGGCATCTCTGGTAGTAAAACGACATGTCTCAGGGTCCTTTGAGATAAAAAAGAAGTCTAAACGGAGGCCCTTGATCATGTTGTGGCCCGACCCGCAGACGTCGGGACGTTGGGCCGTGGCGGTTAGAAGGAGATTCAGCTGGTTCCCTTGTTTAATCAAATTAATCAATTTCTAGAGGTGTGTTCCTGGTACATGTTAGAGTCGATGAGTCTGGGCTAACTGTCGGTGATGTTGTTAGAGGTAATTACTTGACATTACAAAGGTGGTACACACCACTTCACATAGGTAGCAAAGGAAGGCTGTAAAGATCCCATACCTACTACATATATATACATACACTTATGAACACAAGTAAGATTAGACAATACACTAGCGAAAGGGAAAAGTGAATTTGCTATCAAGGGTGCAGATTTTCAACATTTTGGTGCAGGGTAGCCAGGTAGCAAAAAGATGAAAAATCGCCAAAAAGAAAGGATGGTGGAATTAAACCACCTAAGTTGGACGAACAGGGAATCGAACCCTGGACCACTCCCAATTGCTGGGATCGCAGGACGAAACATGCTAAGGGAGTATTATACCACTAAACCATTCGCCCGATTGGATGTGAGGAGCTTCCAAATCAGCCATCATGTGCTCGGCATGTGATCGGTCGATTTCCATGCTCGACCGAGTTGAACTTCACACTCGTCAACTAACCGATTGAAAGGGATAATTTGGTTAGTTTTTTTATGCGTAGATATTCTTCAAGCGTTGGGATGTGCCAATGCTTAGCTCAAAATTGATCAAAAAATCATCCCCTGCTGTGAAACCACGACATGACTGCAACTCCAGAAGAACCATCCCTCCAAAGCAATACAACTCTTGTTCCATGATAGTCCCCAAAAACATGGCAAGTACATGAATGAGAAAACACAATCATAATCTGCTCGAAAAAAATGGGCACGCCCACATGAAAGGTAGCAATACGGCCGGACAACACTAGTCTCCTCCTAGCTGGCGGAATTTCGATAGTACGGTCCAGTGGCTTCAGAAGCTCATAGCCAAAACACACACACCCCCGAGCCTGTTGTCTGTCATCAGCCCCTTAGATGTTTGGCATTCCCGGTCGCCATAAAGACAACAACGACCAGTACGACAAAGCACAGCACCACGATCAATCGGCTGGTGAGATCTGGGAGAGCAACCAGCGACACTGCCAGACAGGCAAAACCTGCAGAGAAGCCATTGATGAGAGCTCGTAGAGGGACTTCGGACTGGGCCTTGCCATCCTTCGCCTCCTCTGAGGTGTCGTCTCTTGCAGCGTCCGGAGCATCTGCAGCTAACTCTTGAGCCAAGCAGACGAGGTCATCATCGCGGAGAAACTCGATTTCCCGATCGACAAGGAGGTTCCGCCGTGTTAAAAAGTTCCTGTAGGCCCGTCTATCTTCAGGTGCAGCTGCGGGAAGCTTCTGGATGGTTCCTAAGGAGGCCAAGAGTTGTGCTGGGATCGTTAGACGACGTGGCGGGTAACAGGTTTAGATCACTCACTATATTTGTCAAGGACACTTCCGATTTCCCTCATCAGTGCGTTCTTTCGTCGTGAGTAAGGATTGCGACCCGCCCTCTCCTCTCTCGCCGAGCAAGCCAGTTGTTCTTTCCCGCGTTCATAGGTGTCCAGTGCATCGTTCTCGATCAGCTTGCTTTCTAGTTCGGCAAGGTGGTCTTGATAAGACAGGAGGAGACGGTGGTGCAGCCAGTCAAACCGGCGATATAGGGGTCGAATACCTGGCTGAACCTGACCAGTTATCCCTGATGCTATGCGCGCATATCCGGTCAGGTCGGCAAAGGGAACGTCGAGATCACCGTCGGCGCCATCCTGGTTTCCAGCTACCATATCCTGGGCGCCCTGATATTGTGAATTATAGACTTGGGGATGGTTGTGAAAGGCAGCGCTGAGTGAAGTTGCCTTTGGGTCTAGGTAACCGTAACCAGACGGGTATTGCTGGCTGAGGGGTCTCAGTCCGGGCTGTTGTCCAGGGGGTGGTGGATATGGGTAGGGGGCATAGGCTGGGCCAGAGTAGTTTGGCCCCCAGCCAGGGTTGACAGGAGGCTGAGAGTATGGCGGTTCCTGGGGGTAGGATGCTTCTTGAGGGTATGGTTGTTCTTGGGAGTACGGTGGTTCGTTGGGAGCAGAAAGGGCCGGCGATGGATACTCCAGCATTGGTGCCTGGGGGCTCCTGGACTTGCTCTTAAAATAGCTGAGCTCCTGGCTGGCAGACACAAAACCTCCATCGTGACCAACCGAGTGTGGCTCTGACCCAGAGGAAGACAAAGCACTGAGCCGATGTGCTGCCTTGCTCTTGTGATGTTTGGGTTCCCTAGGTACTCTCTCCCTAGTGTAGCTCTTGCCGGTGGATGTATCGTCATTGGGTGTGAGTTGCGTAACAGCTGACCCGCTGGAGGTTGAGTTTGTATTTAGAGCACCTGTGGAAGCATAGTCCATCATGGAAGACGGGCTGGGGGAGGTTGCGTATTGGGCCACATCTAGGGCGGGTGACTGAGTAGTACTGTATTCATAGCCCTCTGGTGCTTCATGGAGCTTGCTTCTCTCGACCTGCGGGCTAGCAGATGAGGCTGGGGACTGTTGACGTCGAGAGTCTGGAAAGGCGTCCATGGTGATCCTGTATGTGTACTGAAACGTGGTTCTAGTCTGACAGGAAGACTATTTTTACCCTGGATTCCTAAAAGAGGTCTTACCCTGGCTAGTTGTCAAAGTATCCTAGCCTATCAGTGATTGCTGTTTGACACAATATCGACGGATATAGTAGCAAGCAACGTCGTCCTGAACATTAAGTCAGTGCCCACAGAGACCAAACATTCAAGCTCGGCAAAGAAAAAGTCATACTTGAGATACTTATCTCAAGCATTGTGACGATATGTTGAGACTCTGGAGGAGTCACAAGAGCGATAGACGCACCGTGCCACCATGGACTGACTCTGGGTCGGATAGGAATACGCGAAAGGTAAATGACGACCAGTGGAAATGACCAGAATAACCAAAGAGCAAGATAAAAGGCGAGTCTGACTGAGGATCTTTGATGTTATCAGTAGAGAGGAAAAGCAGATAAACAAACGAGAGGGTTTCAAGACTACTTGAAGCCACGGCATGCATGAGGTGCCAACAAGGGTGCCTCGGTCCCTGTCACCTGCCCCGTTGCCTCGTCCAGACGCTCGAGCCGGAGACTTCGGCGGCTGACCCCTTCGGCTAATGGAGGAAAAAAAAGAGACAGCAAATGGTATGAGCTGTACGTGGCGTGGTGGTGGTGAGGCAGATGCAGGCAGGGTCATGCATCCGACGACAATAATAGGAGAAGATCATCAAAAAGGAAGGGCAAAAGGTAAACTCCGGTACAGGGAATCGAACCCTGGGCTCCGCGGTACTTTTCCCTCAGGTTATGAGAGCGCGAAATGTTAGCCACTACACCATACCGGATGTTGCTTGATGGGAATGGTGGTGATTTTGCAGTCCTTGTGGTCGTGGGGGCAGAGATCATGAGTAGTGGGTGGGTGGACTGTCACGTGGTGTCAACGGCCCGGGATGTCCCGCCTAGAAACCCGAGCTTAATTGAGCTCCACCGGAGCTGCAGGATGGAAAGTCTTGAGCTCTGAGACTGGAATTGAGACATCTTGGTTCGCTTCTTTCTCCTCCAATTCCCAAGCCAAGACGTTTCTGTGGTCTTTGGGCATCGCATAATTGCTCTCTACTTGCGGGGTTCGGTCTCTACCTCCTTGTATCTCACCACAGCCAACAGCCCGTGGTCCCTTCAATCCAGTTGTCGCAGCATCGACTCACACTCTACGATTGTACTTCGAAGTCTCATGCAGCACCGTTCAAATCATCCATTGTGACCTAATCTCGCCGATTAGAAAGTTAATTTCATCATTGGGCTCCTAGCTACTGTCGGAGCTCCCCTCAAGGCCAACTTTGCCAATCCTCAGCATGCCGCGCATACCAACTTCAGTCCTGGGCAAATATCTGCTCAGCGGCCAAATCTCACGGCGAGGCTGTGTTGGTGCGCGACAGATCACGAGGCACTCGGCATTACCTTCAGCAGCCGTTTATGTTGCAAACTCAGCCAGACTGTTGCACGTTTCTTCCGAAACCGTCCCACCACCTCCAGCACAACCCGTGCCTCTGCGCAAACAGCTCAAGGATGAGGCGAAAAAGGCAAAGAAGCAGGGAAAAAAGAAGTCAAAGGGTGACTCCCAGACAGTGGATGGATGGGAACTGACGGTGGGCATCGAGATTCACGCTCAGCTGAACACGGCGCGCAAGCTGTTCTCCCCCGCTGTCACCTCTTTCAACGATGAGCCCAACAGTCATGTGGCTCTTTTCGACCTTTCCATGCCAGGAAGTCAGCCGTTATTCCAGAAGGAGACTCTGATTCCTGCTCTGCGCGCCGCCCTTGCTCTAAACTGCGACATCCAGAAGCTCAGCCGGTTTGACAGGAAACATTATTTCTGGTGGGATCAGCCGTCTGGATACCAGATCACTCAGTACTATGAGCCCTTTGCCAGGAACGGCCACATCACCCTCCTCTCCAGAGACGGGATTTCTCCTCAGGATGGCGAGAGCGTCACTATCGGAATCAAACAGGTTCAGCTCGAGCAGGATACGGCCAAGACCCTTGCTCAAGCGGATAAGGTCAACTGGCTGGACTTTAACCGTGTCGGTGTCCCGCTCATCGAGATCATTACGGAGCCGGAGATGCACCACCCTCGAACTGCTGCTGTTCTTGTTCGCAAGATCCAGATGCTGCTCAACACTGTCGACGCCTGCGTTTCGGGCATGGAGACTGGAGGTCTGAGAGCAGATGTCAATGTTTCTGTGCGCAGGACTGACGGGTCTAACCCCTCTCTCGGTACAAGAACTGAGATCAAGAACCTGAGCACCATCAAGGCCGTCGAAGATGCCATTATTGCTGAGCGGGACCGGCAGATCAGCGAGCTGGAAGCTGGGCGAGCTATTCCTAGCGAAACCCGTGGCTGGACTCTTGGCTCCAAGGAAACCCGACGACTGCGAGGTAAAGAGGGTGAAGTGGATTACCGTTATATGCCCGACCCTGATATTGCGCCTCTAGTCATCGGAGACGACCTCGTGGACCATTTGCGACGATCACTGGCCGTCTCGCCTGATTCAGAGCTGGACACGCTGATCGCGCAGTACGGTCTCACCGCTAAGGATGCGCTGTCCCTGATCAATCTGGAGAATGGCTCTCGCGTTCAGTACTTCTACAAGGTCCTCAAGTCAGTTGAGGACAAGCTCGCAGCGGAGCTGACAGAGGGGGAGATGCCAGAATTCAAAAGCTACTCTACTCTTGTTGGTAACTGGATCATTCACGAGCTTGGCCGTCTTACGACCTTCAAGGCTGGACCGCTCGCAGCAAGAGATCTTTCCTTCACAGCCGAAGGTGATTGCTTGCAGGTTCCGGATGCAGATCTTGCCCAGCTCCTGTATCATCTGGTGCGTAAGCAGATTACTGGCAAAGTGGCAAAAGAACTTCTTTTTGCAATCTACCTTGACGAGATTGAGGGTGGAATCACTCAGGCTATTGAGGATAATGACCTCTGGTTCAAGGAAATTCCCGAGGTGGAATATGAGCAATTGGCAGATGAGGTTATGGAGGGAGAGGACAAAGTATTGCAGGAGTTTGTCGACTACAAGCAGTTTCCACAGGGCAAGCTCATGTATCTTGTCGGCAAGATGATGCGTCTTGGGCCAACAGAGCGTATCGTCCCAGCGAATGCTGAGAGGGTGATGAGGGCAAAGGTCGAGAAGCTGCGGAGTGAGTGAGTGAGTGATTCAGGACGGCGGAAACGTTACAGTCGTCAATGACACAGCCCTTCTTCTTGTCACCTAACCCCCCGCACGCCGACGATATTGGTGTGACCAAGGTGCCCATTTCAAGCTCACGAAGCGCTCGTTCCTAAAGATAGTTGGACGGCCCGATGATGATGAAGAGGCTTTGCCATGGCATCGCTTGGTATCACCACTCGCGTCTCTTTGCGCGCCCGGGGGACAAAGGAAGCAAACACGGGGGCGCCATCATTTTCAATAAACATGCCCTCCTCCGGCGTATTCAAGAATCAGAGTCTGACCATGGCAAGCCGCCGCGATATCCTGGCCGCTGACGTCTTTTCCCCCGAGATTGACAAGCTCATGGCAACTGATTACCCGACGAGCCCCTTATTTGCTGCTGCTGCTTCCAGCAAGGGGAGGCCAGTCCGGTGGACGAGCAAGACTGTGACGTCCAGCAATTCGATATATGTGACTGCACTCCCAGACGATGAGGACGATCGAGACTTTGAAGGCAGTTGGCCTGTAGTGACGCTTACCACCATGATTACCGTGACCGACCCTTTCTCACAAGAAACGTTATTTCCTCTACCACCAACGAGGCCAACTACGCGAACCACAACAATGGCAGCAGAGACAACTCCAAGAAACATGTCTAGTTCAGAACCGGCATTATCTGTCGAGACATCGGTCGAAACATCTGCTGAAACATCGGTCGACAGCGATGTTGCCGCGCCTCCGACATCAATAGACGACAGATCTCACGGTCTTTCTCAAGGACTTATCGCTGCAATCGCTGTCGGCACAGCCCTCGCTCTAACAGTCATGATATTGATGGCATGGATATGCATCCGGCACAGAAGAAAACAGTGCGACGAGGACAACAGCACCATCTCTCAAAACAACTCCATGCCCATCCTTCGCCCTCCCTCTCTCCCACCGCTACCGGAGCTAAGCTCTCATGTTGAGCGGACAGACACGCCAAACGATTCCTTGCTCAGCTGTAGCATCCTCAGCGACCCGAGGGAGACACTTTCGCAGGGTGTTCGATCTCCCACGCCTCAGCCCGCTGTGGCAGAGGTCAGAAGCTTCACCCGTACGTGGCAGAAGCCGCGGGTGTATACTGTTGGCGAACGCGGGACTTCTGACTCAGGACCCGTGGGTAGCCCGCTGGGGAGGAGTCACGATTCATCGCCCGTCTCGCCCTCGTCTGGAATGGACTCGACCTACCCAGAAAGCCATGTCGTGAGTCCTCTATCGCCTCCTTCGAGATATGGCCCCCTATCACCCTGGGACAGTGGAGGACGAGAAGAGGGACAGGGAGGAAGATTTTGAGAAAGGTTGGGGGGTTCCGAGGAATGGACGCAGGACGCAGAGATATATGACACTTAATTCCAGGGGCCGTTTCCTGGACTAGGGGTTTGGTGTCACATAATTTAATGAACGGACGGATGGATCAGGGGTTGAAACCTGAGGAGATTGGAAGTGTGCGCAAGGAGGTATTTTGTCATTAGGATTTAACTGCTCGGGGTAATAGGTCGAGGTCAATATGGACGTCCTGGTTCCTCAGGACCGGGCCATGTTTCGACTGCCGAGGTTTGAGCTGGGTAGATGCCTCATTAATGGTACACAGCCCATCAGAACACACGTGTTTATTTACTTTGATGTCTTCTACGTGATGTGATGTAGTAGGAATTTTTCTCTTCAGTCCTTCGCCGATGAAGCTTACCTGGCTTCTCAGGACCTCAATGACCGTTAAACCCATGGTCACAAGGAAGGTATTCGTATCGGCCTTCTACTGAGAGCTCCATGGGAGGAAGAGACAGGAGATGAGTGATATGTCTTGTATTTTATGTCTTGGACATGTATCTAAATAGACTGGAGAGGTTGGTAGACCACCAAAGGATAAAATCATGTACAACTCCAAACTCCATACGTGCTGAAACACGATGATATTCAAAATCACCGAATGCAAGGATGAACTAAGTACGTTCTCACCAACCATACTCTTTTCAAGCGTCATCACCCTCACCCTCACTCTTTGCTTGTTTGCTTTGCTTAGGTGTAGCAGAACCTGGGTCAACTGCGTCCTCATCATACTTTGACGGCACAAAGGCATAAGCCAGGTTCTCTCGGTCCCTCAGGAACATGTCTACTCTCTCATCCTTTGACCGTCCCTGAGCCACCGTGGTTCTCCGGGCGACCTGTTGCCCGATGGCGAGGTTGGACTGGTTCGTCATCTGCACATAGTCGGCACCCGACTGCTCAACTCTGCTCATCTGAGCAAAGGCCCCGATCATACACATGACGACGACCAGCGTGGCAAAGAGGCCATTGGACATGTACAGGGGGTCCTTGGGCTTGCCGTCGCGGGCGTCGTACCAACGTTCCCAGTCTTCCCAGGTGGCATTGTTGGCAGCGCTGCCGGCTTGATGACGCCAGGCGCGGTCGGCGTTGCGAACAGTCTCATTAAGTGTCTGCGGACGGCCGCCTGTCCAGCCCACGCCGTGGTTATCGTAGAGTTGGCGCTTAGACGGGTCGCTGAGGAGGTCGTTGGCGGCAATGATTAGGCGATAGCGTTCGAGGCGAGTCGCGTGGGGGATGTGATGTATATCCGAGGTATGATTGTGCTTGTCGGGATGGTATAACTTGACAAGCTGGTAGAACCGATGCTTGGTATATGGATCGTCCGTCCTCATGGCAAAGATCTCGTAGGGGGATGGATAAGTGGTCTTGGGCCATTCGGGAACATGATCACGATGGGAGCTGGCTCGATGGCCATGACCAACCGTGGCATATCGTCTTTGTCGATGCGCTAAAGAGGCATTCGATGCGGCATGGTGTCTTGGAGGCGCCCCTCGAGATGACGTTATAGACGGCAGCGCCGGCACTGCCGTGGCGGGGAAGGGATTGCAGGAGCAGAGGAGGACGGCGGACTTGTTTAGCGGCATGGCGATTGCGATTGACAGCGAGAGCCTTTACTCGGTGAGGACATGTTCAGAGCCGCGAGAAGCCAAGTTGTAGCTATCGCGGGATTGAGCATGTTGGAGAGAGAAGAATCAATGAATGGGACGTCACGAGGTCAATTGGCGCATTCCCGCTCACTGGAAGCTCGGAGCTAGAGGGCGGACTTCCCCACATTTTCGGGGACCTCAGAAGCAGGGATCGATCCAAGTCCCGGCCGAGAATCGGCGAAGTTGGTTTATCGATAAGAGGTGCTGCGCCACATCACGGGATATCTCAGCTGAGCATAACCCTCACACCGAGGTGAAGCATTCGGTGAAGAAGTGTCAGATCCTTGTTGACAAGCCCTTGCTGGACCACACCCTCCTGGTGTATTTCCACGATCCATGCCATGTGGTAGGCTTTTCGGCCGATTGATGGATGCTTGACTGCTTTGCATGCAGAGATCCTACCATTTTGTGATTACATACCGTTCTACGATTTGCTCTTTAATACAGCTCTCATTTTAACATCACCAGCACCAGCTCTACTCCTGATGATAGCTCTCCAAATGGTTCTTTGGACAGCTCTACAGACATAAACACTGACGTAAAGATGGCCACCACCTGAATCACTCTTCACGCACGCTCGGTAATTACTCCAACCATAACCGAAAGCTCCATTTAAGCGAGCATCTCTCCCGAGGGCGGCCCTGTCCGGAAATAACGGCAGACGGGATCTTCAACGCCATCGTCATCAGCGGCGCCGTGCTAGGCCCGGAGCCCCGATGCGACAGACAGACAGATAAGTTTTTGCCTGCCCTCTCTCTCTTTGGGGGTCACATCAAAGCTTTTAACTTATGCTTCCCCTCAATGGGGAAACCGGAGAGTTCGGGGTAAACAACTTTGGGGGAAGAAGAATGCTGTGAGGGGATTGAACAAGGGGGGTGAACGGCAGAGCATTGCCATGACCCATGAATGTCTCCTCTAATGAGAATCTTGAGAACCTTCTCTTTCTGTTGTGAGATCAATAGCGACAACTTGTGGATCGTTGTAGCGGAACTCTTCCGATAGTCTCTCCACCCACCACCGACAAGATTCGGTCGTTCATCTCCACCGCAGGCTTTTCGAGAGTTGAGAGTCTGCTAAAGGGAGTGAGCGGTTGCCCCCTGGTTCATGCTGGTCTGTTGAGGCTGACGGCCCGCCCGGCTTGGCCAGAGCCTCATCGAACCGGACCTCTTAAAGCCGAAGAACCTGAACTAACAAACATGTCCAGTTAGTACGGGGCTCCGTTGTTGACCTTTCTACAGCCGAGGTTGTAGATGGGCTGATTTCAAACCAGACTCTCTTCTCTTGACTCAAGTGAAGTAACCAACCATCGCCACACATTACCCATCACGACCCCCTCAACGTAACCCATGATTCAACCAGACCCCTGGATGATTGGTCCGCTCTCTCCGGATGTGCTCCATACGACGTGCCGACAGATCCAGCTTTTGAGTGTCTGGCAAAGGTTCCCAACCGAACCTCCACATTTGGCTCCTCGGCCCTTTGAGTGTCGATTATGTTAGTCCCGTGGGTCAATGTTCTCCAAGAAGGCAAAGGGTTGCAAGTAGTTGCCATGTTGCTCCAATCTCTTTTGCTGATCCACTAGGAGATGGACAGCCGTTCTCAAGAGCCGGAGGGAGTTGAATGTCCGCCCCAGCGTCATGCTTAACGTGATGGGGTATGGGGTACTCTCTGGGGTGATGTTTGGGGTTGTGTGAGGGGGATATAAAGTGTATACTCTGACCCCAGAGTTGGTTGACTTGACCTGTCTCTTACCTGTCTCTCTCCTCGATATTGCCTTGATACAATAGACAAGATGTCCAACACCCCTTCTCCTTCCAACGGGGCGAGCACCCCTACCCATTATACTGATAAGGAGGACGACATGCATCACCAGTGTGGTCACCATCACAACCACGTGCCTCGCACCCATATCCAGAAGCCTCACCAGTCCATGGTGTCGCAGGTCTACGACCCTCCCTTCTACAGAGTTGCCAACCCTGGTCCGTTGGGTTTGATCAGTTTCGCTCTGACGACTTTTGTTCTTGGCTTGTATCAGTGCGGTGCTGGGTAAGTTATCATGGTCTCCTCCCGTAGGACACCAAGGGCCTATGCTAACTTCTGTGAATAGCCTCCCCGGATCGAACCCCTTTGGCGGTGTCGGCCCTGACCAAGCCATCTTTGGACTGGCCGTCTTCTTTGGCGGCATTGCCCAGTTCTTTGCTGGCTTGATGGAGTTCCGCGTTGGAAACACCTTTGGTACAACAGTCCATTGCTCATACGGCGCCTTCTGGCTCGCCTTTGCCATGTTCTTCGTGCCAGACCTCGCCATCAAGGACGCTTACAAGGGCGATGATCGAGCCTATAGCTTTGCTTTGGGAATCTTTCTCATCCTGTGGTGCTTCCTGACGCTCATCTTCTTCATCGCCGCGCTCAAGACCAACGTTGCCATTTTACTGGTACTTGGTTTCTTGTTCCTGGCGTTCCTCTTCCTCAGCCTGGCTCAGTTCCTGCAGACGAGCCACCCTGTCGCTGCTATCCGGATCAATAAGACGGGAGGAGCGTTTTCCGTCATCTGTGCGTTTCTGGCTTTTTATGCTGGCGCTGCTGGTATCATGACGGAAGATACTACTTGGGTTAGATTCCCTCTTGGCGAGATTCATGTCCAGCCTAAGAAGACGAACATTGCTTGAGTATTGGTTAATGGGAGATTGTATGACTTGTGGATTGATACCCAGAGGATAGGATAATGGAATGAATGAAGATAATGTCATGACAATAATGACGTAATTGTTGATTGCTTCTGCTTGGAATGTCTCACACTGGTGCTTGTTGAAGAGGACTCATGTAAGAATTGGATGCTTCTTGATGCTTGAATTACTTCCCCAACCGTATGATGATGCATGGCTTATAAAAGTACAACAGGCCATTGTCTCTGACCTTCATTATCCCCCAATTGCACTCTTTTTTACAACTTGTTCTTGAGCTCCTCGGCCGCACCCTTCACCTTGCCCTTGGCCTCCTTGGCAGCACCCTTGGCTTCACCCTTGAGCTCGCTGGCCTTTCCCTTGGCCTCGCCTTTCATCTCGGCAGCCTTGCCACTGACATCGCTGCCCGAGATATCCTGGGCCGTCTCCTTGACCTTGCCGGTGACGGTCTCTGTTGTTGCATGTTAGTTATGTTCATGATGGGGTAGTAGTGTGTAAAGAGTCTAACCTCCTGCCTCGATACCGTCGACAATCTTGTCGCTCACGACGCGGTCGACCTTCTTGGCGGCATCCTTGACAACCTCGGAGGCAGTCTTTTGAGCGGCGAAGCTGGTGGTGAATGTTCGCGGGGCCTGGACGGCAATGACGCGGGGAGCGAGGGCAGCGCGGCGGAGGATGAAGGACATGATGTAGGTTGATGATTGGAGTTGTAGGAGATTTGTTTGTTTTGTGGTGTTGGAGGTTCAATTGGTTTATTTGAGAGCTTCAATGGCAAGAGAAGGAATAAAAAAAAAGTTACTGGGCAGAAGCATTGTTATATCACTTTGTATGACGAAGGCGGCCGTTGACCTCGTCATGACATCATGACTTTCGCGGGGCAAGAGAGCTCCCTGGGCTTGTTGCGGCGCGACCCGACAACACGTGAAGAACATGTAGCAATGATGACGCAGGGAGGCTTTTTTTTAAAGCTGGAAATACAGTCAAGCCATCGAGAGATTCTGTGGGCGATCGTAGAAAAAGGGGGAATGCAAAGCTTGTGGGGGGAAGTTTGTAAGTGGAGGCTAACCTCTTGGTGAGGCTGGTTTGTGATGAGCGTGGCTTGAGATATGGGGGATAGGTATTTTGAATGGGCTTGTCTTGGATCAATTGAGGATAGTTTCTGCGTCACATGATGTTTTCCAAGTTTCTCGACTGGATAAACCAACAGAATTCTCTCTCTCGCTTGTAATTGCTCTCGCGAGGGCATCGCCAAGTGGATACATACATACAATATCATGATGCATCCAAATGTTGTATCCACCAAGTCTAAGAGTACCTTGATCTAAAACACTCACAAAACGTCATGACTAGTCCAATCTTAATCTTACGCTTCATCAATCATAATCATAAAATGCGATATCTCATCAATCATCACCTCGTCCAATTCCTTTTCCCTTTGAACCATCATCATCAGCTCGATCTTGCGTTGCCGCATTCTCTTCCACATCTCGACGGTCTAGATCCGCCAAGTCTAACCGAGATCCTCGAATCATGAAGCCTCCTCCCCCGCTATTCGGCTCGGTGTCATACTTGGCATCGTCGTCCTCACATTCTTCGTCCGCAGACGTCCCCACTCGACCGTTTATAACGTTGTCGATACGTAGACGCGGCGGACCCGAGTTAAGCCTCAAGCCGTTCTTGGGTGGCCCAGCTTGCATATGCAGTCAGTAAATAACTCCATCGGAAAATGAGCCATCGGGAGACTTACAGAGCAGGAGATCAAATAGCTTCACAATGACAGGCCCCCACACCGTCACGGCAATGATCTGGCCGTACGACCACCTGTTGGCCGCGAAGCTCTCAGAGTTGATGACCTTTGTGAGCGAGATCATGTACAAGATATTCACAACCAAGTACGACACTTCAAGGATCCTCCAGAACCATCGCTTGATGAAGAGTCCACGCCGCTGTTTCCCCCATCTTGGCCACCGTCCCAACCGGAACGACCCAAATTGAACATGCTTTGTGAGGTGGTGTTTCCTTAGTGTCCAAGCGAATTGATCTACCACCAATGCGATGATAGCCACGCTGTCGAGGATGAGAAACACCATCTTGTACAAGAGAGGGTGTGGGAAGAAGCTGAAGGCCTGCCCATCAATACCTCGAGTCGCAGCGCAATACGTCCGCGGGCTCGGATTCAGGCCGCAGCCTTTGATCTGCTTCTGGCCCTTGAACAGAGCAAAAGCATCCTTGAAGTAGATCTTTTGCGTCGTCGCAACAATGGCGAGGAGATACTCCATAAAGAACCCCAAGAAAGTGTGCCAATTCCTAATGCCCTCGTGGTGCAAGCAGACCTGGATGAGAAACATTGGCAGAACCCCATTCTGACTGACGTGATATGCAATGGCGGCATTGACCACGATCTCGCCCCAAAAGGTTCCCTCCTGAGAGTTGACAACAATGGCGAGGATGGAGGCGATCTGGACAGCAAAGACAAACCAGCATTGCGCTTCCTGGAACTCGACCAGTGTCGTCGCAATAGCGATACTCGTGCGTGAGAGGCCGCCCGAATCTCTCCAGATCATGCTCTCAATGCGCGTAAGGCTTCGTTTCAGACGGTAAGGTTTGGGCTCCGACTTGCGCTTGTTGGGACCTTGAGTGATGCGGACCCAGAGGGTGAAGCCTTTAAGGAGGAGATAGAGTGCTGCGGCGAAGCTGACTTGTAAGACATATGAGATGAGAACCTGGAAAAGAAAGTCAGTGTCAAGACTGAGAAGAGTCATGATAGTCTTACACCAGGTCCAAAAATATCAGGATTGATTTCAGCTGCCAGCTCGGGACAAAAGTCATCCATGGCATCAAATATCTCCTGGGCGGTCGACTCTCCATATTCGAGAGCATCAATGCTGCGGCTACAGGGCTTGCTCAACCCGTCATTCTCACACGCATCCTGAGCGCAGGTAATGAGAGACTTGAGAACCGGCTTTCCATCAAACTCGGCCAATGTGCCAGCACCCATTATGGCGCTGGCATTGCGCTCTGTCTCATGACTGATATAGTATGACTTGACATCCTGGCTCCAGTAGTTGACCGCAGCTAAAGCAGCGCAGTTGTAAAAGGTTTCCAGGGAACTGAAGAAGAGATCAGAACTGTTGCAGGCGCGCGTACAATCAGAAGAACCGTCTTCAACCCGACATCCCGAGCTGAAAAGAACAATCTCCTGGCCGCCGTCGAGGTTGGTTTCAAAGAGTTCCTTAAAGGTGAGACCCGAGTCGACAGAGTCGGAACCCGAGCCGAGACTTGCAATATCTAGAAAAGGGAAAAAGTCTGATGTTCCGTCAATGCTGGAGCGGAGAAGGATGGTGAGAGGTGTTGGTGTTGGTGTTGAGGAGGCTGTGAGCGATGACGACGGGGGAAGAGAAGTTGATACGGTCCCTGCCATTGCGGAATTTTGTTGTCTTGTTCTTGTTAAGACAGCGGCCTACGACCCGCGGACTCGACTAACAGCAAGCTGAAGCCGAGTCCATTCTCATTCGACACACAGATAGTAATATCAAACTTTTAGACTTTGGAAAGTTACGATTGCGGAGGAGAAGGGGGAAAAGGGACAAAGGAAACCGGGGACTCAAAATCTGGGAGGCTGAGGAAATAATCCAATCAAGTTTAGAGCGAACGCTGGATCCGCAAAATTACCACCTATAAAGACCGGCGTCGTCTCTTGGCGCCGCTTCCCCAGAAACGGCAGGGGTTTGTAGATCTTGAGTTTGGGAGGTGAAAGTGTTGTGTCTTGGTGATGATATCTCGGTTGAAGCAGCGGTGAGAGATACGAAGAAGAAGAAGAATGAAGAGCAAATATAAAGAAATAATTCTCGTGTGTATTAAACATCTGCACCTCAATCAATGAGTGGAAACGTACGTCTTGCGTGTTTCATGCTTAACCAACTCATCTTCTCCACCGAAACCGGGTTCCATGATGGATGCATTTGTATCATACGGCAGATGCATCCGTTGGCCAATTGATAAACAACAGCAGCAACATATCCAAATCCAAAGACAAAATAGAAAAGAATAATGAATACATAACTTTCATCCTTACATACCTCTTATCGGCTTATCGTAGCTCTCAATCGGCTTAAGCTATCCACGGCTAACCATAAAAAAAAAGAATGAACCGACAACAGCCGACGTCATTATATCGCATCTCCCCCTCCACAACTTCAACACCTTCCCCCCACCACCACCCAATTGACCTCCCCACGATGCCTCCTCGCATGACCTTCATAACCACCCGCACCCTGCGGCGCTTCTACTCGTCCGCGGCCGAACCTCTCATCCGGGTAACGAACCTACCCGCCCCGGGAACCGGCCACATCCGCGTCCTAGAGCTTAACCGGCCCAAGGCTAGGAACGCCATCTCCAAGGCTCTCCTCGCTTCTCTGCGCGACGAGGTTGATGCTGTTCATAGCCAGTATGGTCCCAATGGCGAGGAACTTCCACCAGTGAAGCGATTCGGCGGCGCTGCTGGTGTCGACGAGAAGGGTCCTACGAGAGCTGTTGTTCTTGCTAGCGCTGTTGATACTTGCTTCTGCGCCGGCGCTGACCTCAAGGAGCGCCGGGGCTTTTCGCAACAAGAGTATGTTCCTTATAACATTTTTAATCACAGATAGATATTAACTCAATTGAAGAACTGCCGACTTCCTCACCAACCTCCGCGGCACCCTCAACTCCCTCTCCAACCTTCCCATCCCCACCGTGTCCGCCATCTCTTCCGTAGCCCTCGGCGGCGGCCTCGAGCTCGCACTCTCCACCCACTTTCGCGTCCTCACCTCCAATGCCACAGTCGGTCTTCCCGAGACCCGTCTCGGCATCATCCCTGGCGCCGGTGGCACTCACCGTCTACCCGCCCTCATCGGCCTCTCCCGAGCCCGCGACCTCATCCTAACCGGTCGCCGGGTCGCCGCTCCCGAGGCCTACTTCCTCGGTATCGCTGATCGCCTGGTCGAGGTGGTTCCTGAGGATGAGCGTGACGGTTCCGATATTCTCGGAGAAGCTAGGAAAGCTGCCCTGAGCGAAGCTGTGAGGCTCGCCCAGGAGATTTGTGAGGGGGGACCCATTGGTGTGAGAGCGGCTCTCCAGGCTGTTGCTTGGGCCAGGGAAGAGGTTGAGAATAAGATGTATGAGCGTGTTGTAAACACTGAGGATAGGCACGAGGCTCTAAAGGCGTTCCAGGAGAAGAGGAAGCCTGTCTTCACTGGTCGGTAAATGGCACCATCTGTCTCATAACACATCAGATTCATAATCCGCCCATGATATATAAGTTAAGAACTACACCAGCCACCTTTCAACGCTGTTGACACCAGGAAAAGCCTCGTTTCAATAAACTTTCAATTTACTGCTAGTCAAATCTTCTCCTAGTCTCTCTTATCTTGTCTTGTCGCAACGATCGCTTCGTGAATGCATCTCATGTCATGGGTATGGTTATCGCTCGATGCTCCGGTTCCGAACGCCCCCTACTGAAACCAATACAAATCGTCTCTCAACCAATCCTCTCATCTCAAGTTGTCCCGAGTGTCCATCCCGGACTTTACACCAAATCTAAGCTTTTATACACTCGATCCAATATCGGGTCCCTCCCCCTCCTGGCACGGTCCCCGTCTCCCCCTTGTCTAACCGGTAGCTGGAGGTCGATAGGATTAACAGTATCGACACGCGGTTGGAGACGCCGGAGTTTGGGGGGTGTCCGTGGCCGGTGAAGGTTGCACCTTGGAAACGACCGCTTCAACACGATTCTCGGTGGCCAACTTCCCCAAGACTCCTAGTCGTTACCCTGTGGCCCAAATGGGGGCGAAAAGTCCTGTGTATTCTCAACAGCAGGTGTGGGTTCATTGTTAGCGACAACAACGTCCCCGTCGGCATCCGTGGTTTGCTCCGGTCGTTGTCGTCTGGGCACATTGACGTATGCGTCCTTGTCCTCGTCTCGAACGTAGCAAAGGAAGTACGGTTCGCCGCTAGTGCTCAAGGTCGCAAGCACTTCGTCCGTGTTACGTTTAACGTCCACGTTGGAGTCGTTATACTTGCGCCACACGTCCTGCTCAAAGTCGTGTATCCACACCCAGTAGTGTCCAGACATCAGTTGGCCTCGGTGACAGATGACAGCATGTAGTCGATACGGGATGTTCTTAAGCCCGGCGTGGTGTTTCTCAAGGTCCTCCTCCCTCTGCCGCAGCTCATTGCTCATCATCTCCCGAACGCTGCGTTCCGTCGACTCGATACCCTGTGGCTTGACAGGGACCGTGGTAGTGGGCGGCGGGCCATTGGTTGGGTGGGATACCAGAAGGAAATCGTCAACCACTGGGCCATCAAAATCCCAATTCTCTTCAAAATCAAGGACGCCGTCTTCCATGGTGTCGTCTTCACCCCATGCCGAATTGACAACGGGGGTGGGCTCCTCCTCTCCGCAGGACTCAAGGAACGGCCCCGTAGGAATGACGGCTTCCGCCCGAGCTTTCTGCGCCTTCAAGTCCGATATTCTGCTCGCAACCGCCCAGCTTTGAACCCTCTGTTGGAAGGTGGGTGAGTCATGTGGAGCATCCATGTACCGATCCAGATATAGCGTCTCGGGTATTTCGACAGGGTTGCCGTTCTTGCTGCCCATGGACTGAGACCTTTGAATAAGAACATGGAGCACAGGCGGAAGGGTCTTGATCGCCGTGTATCGTGAAAGCTTGCTTTCCTCGATGATTTGCTGGTCAAAGTTTCGACCCAGCGCGTCATACAGGGAGCATGATCCCTCTGGAGCTGGGAATGCGGTGATAGATCGGTCAAAGCTGATCTCCTTCTGGTAGGTCTTGTCGTCAAACTTCTTGGTATAGTTGATTGTCGTGACGAAGAATGTCTCCATGATCTTTTCCAGCTGAATGCCAGTTGATTCATCGATAGATGATGGTCGGATAGCTGCCTGGAGTCGGTTGAGAATGCTCCCCATCACTTCCTCCACGTCCTGCTGATCAGTGCCCGACGATCTCTTCTGATGTTCCAGCGCAGTCAACACTTTGTGGTCCACTGTCTGCGGCTCGTCGGCATTACCCATACTAACATCGACGTCTTGCTCTTCATTAGCAGTTCCATTAGCGCCTTTGATGATTGTCTCAGAGGTTTCAGTACTCTTAAGAGTTGGCCGAACAGTCTCAGCGGGGGAGTCTCCCTCTCCGAGAGTCATCACTGTATCCGTGGTTTGGTCATCAGTCGCTGTCGACGGAACTTCGACTTTTTCGTACGAATGATCAGAGAGGTCCTCGACCAGCGTCTGCGAGCTCACGGTACTAGCCGTCTCAACTGGATCGCGCTCCTCCTTGACAGCTCCGTTTGCCATCTCCACGTCACCAGAGCTCTTGACAGGAGGCTCAGGGGGTGGCCGAGCGGGAAGAGGCGGTGGCTTGGGCCCCGCAACGGGCTCGACTGACTTTGAATCATTGAGAAGGGTATGGGTAGACAAGAGGACAGCGTTGGCTAGCCTCTGTGAGGGTCGAGTCGCGACCTTGTCTGACGTTTCGAGATTGTTGAATAGGTCAGAGAGCTCTTGGGCAACTGCAAAATCCGTTAGTCAAGGAAACAACTTAAAAATGGGTTCAGACATACAAGCCTGAGCAACTACAGCCTCGCCACGGTCCATTTGCATCTTGTTGCCGCCAAGCAATCGCTGTTTGATACTCTCGTCATTCAACTCCAATTTGAAGTTTTCATAGTTGAGCGCAATATCTCGAACTGGTTTGACAGTGAATAGATACTGCAGAAGACTGTTTAGATAGCAGGTATTGCCAATGTTCTCTAGGCCGACAGGCAAGTCATAATTGGCTGGTCGACCTGAAGCATCTGGAACAGCGCTTCCCTTTGGGATTTCGATTCCGTTTTCTTGACGTTGAGTGGCAACAAGCTGCTTGAGGTCCATTGCGTTTGTGAGATCCGCAATCGCCTCTAGAGCATCCAGGTAGGTTGCCTTTTCTTCCTTGTCATTGCTCAATGCAATCTAAATACTGTGTTAGATCTGGAGTTCAGAAGGAATCTCAGTTTTGGATTTACCTTTGTCCTGGTAGCCGCAACGACTTCGGGTCCCAAACTACCATCTTCCTTCATCCCCAAAACCGCCTTTGCCGTTGCGACAGACATCTTTCCATTGGCTTCCATGAGCAGAATTGCCTGGTAGGTATCGTCCGTCGAAGATTGGGCAATCAGGAGAAGCATTTGACGGGCGCTGTTAGCCATCTTGGGCTCTTGGGACAACTTCTGGCGGAATGCAGCAACCAGCGTCTCGGCATTGTACTTGTTGGGAGGCTGCAGGCCAAGGAAAGCCAACGCTTCCGACACTATCCCGTCGTCATCGTTGTTGGATTGTGTCGGGAGTTGACTGTCAAACACAGAAGATTGGGTGGCGGCATAATCAGCGAGTTGCTCGTCGTTAAGGTCATTAGCAATCCCCATAAGGGCGTCGATAAGCTCCTTTCGCTTGTTAGGTAGGAGCTCCCACTGACGCTTGTAAGCGTTGACCACGATCTCTTTGGGCTGGTTAGGAAGAACGCCCAGCAACGTGTATCGTCGGATGTTAACCAAGTGGCTATCATTGGTGTTGTTCACTTCGACGCATCCCAGATCTGCGTGAAGGCCAGGAGTACAAAGCTCAGCGGGCTCACCACTTCTGTGGATGATGCACTGAACTTCGGATCTGACATCCTCAATAAATCCTCGGTAGGTTCCAATTTCGGTGGCTCCAGATGGTCCACCTGGGGGTGATGGTAATGGGGGAGTGAATGATCCTCCGTCGATTCCATCCTGCTCATCCACTGTCTCCTCAAACTCCAATTCTCTGAAGATGGAGAAGCAGCGCGGTCCAAATAAAACAGAGAACCGTTTGTTCCTCTTAGATATGCTCCGCGGCTTCTCGGGTGAGGTTGCCTCAAGAAGATTCTTAAGGTATGTGTTGAGATTCATGGGCGCTTGTTCCGCCCAGTCATCTGTTGCCACTGCATAGCGCTCTGGATCCTGCTCCTTGGCGAGGCGCAGGTTCTGCCGGATGGTATCGTGGTCAAGCAGAAGATCAATCCACCAAGACGCCATACGAGGTTCCGAGACTTCAAGGGTGACCTGAAATGTGCATGGCGGCGCCGAGCAGACAAAGTACTCGCGGGCGAGAATAGGATAGTACTTGGAGTTTTCCTTGACCAGATTCATTTCCGTGTCTGACCCAGCCCAGACAAGGTGATGCCAAGGGAACTGCGCATCCCTCACTGGCCAGCGGGCATGGCGGGGGCTGCACACCTGCGAAACATGTTGCTCCTCCCATGCCATCTTGAACACAAAGTGGAAGTGGCAGTCTAGGCATACCGACGACAATACCTGAGTTTTTTTTGTGGAAAAGCTTTGGTTTCCATTGATCATGAGACGGTGAGTATGATGCCATGTATACGGCGTATTCAACTTGGCAGCTCGGGCTCGGTCGAAGAGATCGCAGGTAGTGAAATTGTTGTTCAACAACTCCTGTATCCATCTCGAGGGATGGCAACCTGATGGCACTCAAATTAGACCCTGCAAATCAGTCGAAGGGGTGATCTCACCTTCGGCATCCTTCCTCATTCTTCCTTTCATGGGTGTCGCATGGTGCTGCACATACTCTCCGGGAGTTGTGCCGGGCAAAGAAGCGTACGTTCCATCATCGAGGTCGCGCTGAGGGTTGATGTTGTAATCTATCGCCATGGTGGGCAATGTAGAAAAAAGTGTCAGAGTATAGCGCTCGGTCTATAATTTCAACCTCTGGGTCCGCAGACAATGAGGATATCGGGGTGCGTTGGTTCGGATCGTATGTTGAAGAAGGGTCGTTTGAATGGAGCTATTGCGGGGTGAACTTGTTGGACCGCTGTGTACGGTTGTTGGGTCGTTTTGTTGTGTGACGCGGCTGCTAAGCTGTTGAAAATGCTGGAGATCGGTATGAGATGCAGAGAGTCGGATTGTTAAGCACCTGGTCTGTTTGGGCTGATCTGGAGAAGAAGGGTCGGGTGCGCTTCGAGCAGGCGAAGCTCTTGGAAGATCGAACCCAGCAGACCTATCGCAAGCAGGGCAGGGCGCTTATTTTACCATAATTTCGGGGAACGAGGCAAGGCGAAGGAGAAATCGGTCGTCGAAAAATAAAAAAGCTCGCCAGGGAGAAATATCGATGCCTGGAGAAGGTGACGACGCAAGAATGGTGGCAATGTAAGTAAGAGTAGCGTACGCAGGCGGGCTTGGGTGATGACGGAGCTGGAGCTGCGGCGCCTGCGATGCGCAGCTGGGATTGTGGACGGGCGGGCGATTGGGGAAGCCGCGGTGCACGGTGCGTGGCGGCTGAGTCAGCAGTTTCAAGCCCGCTTCGTCCGCCTGCCGACAAGATGGCGTGGATGGACAGATGGTTTCAACATGCACCAGATTGATTAATCAATAAAAGTCAACTCTAACAGCAAGTAGCCTTTGTTCCACGAATTTCTCTATGCTTCGGATTCACCAACTTTATATGCCTCTTTCCGCCTTGTTTCATCTATGAATTTAGAGTATTGAAGCAGTATCAACCAAATATGAGCTCCTCTTCGAAAAGCTCTCCTCTCTCCACCAAGTCAATCACCTCCCCATCCATCAAACCTTCAATGTATGCCTCTCCAAGAACGTGGTACTTATCCCCCATGCGCCTTATCACCAACGGCGTGCTACAACCATAGGCAACGCAAACCATGTCGCCAACGCAAATCTGGTCCTGCAACGACCCGAACGCGTTGTCAGGGGCCCATCCCATGTACCCTCGGCTAGTAAACATGAGCCGTCTTCCCATACCCGTCCGGTCAGCTGCCAGAAAGACCTCTGCGTAATCAAATTCTGACGCTTCATGCGGGACCTTGTCTGTGAAATAATCTCCAAGAGGTTTACCCTCCATGATGATTCCGTCGTGGGCCTTGTGCCACCTCACCCAGCGGAAGTAGTAGGCTTCCTGCTCCTTCATCCAGGTCCAACCCAGCGCCTCAAACTGCTTGAACGCTGTCTCGTATGTTCTCGGGAGACTGAGAAGGGCACAGTGACGTTTGCTAACGTGCTCTCCGTTTGAAACCCGTCCAAGTAGCATCGCTCTACAGAGCGCCCAGGCAGTATCGTCATAAACACTCTGCCACCCTGTCGGTTGGACTATGGACGATGGATCCCACTCAAAGTAGCCTCGTTCACATGCCCCCAAGCCGCAGATTTCGTCTATTATAACCCCCTTGCACTTCAATAGTTTTCCGTTGGAGAACACGGAGCACAGCGTGTCTTTGTGACCACCTGCGCAGTACATGGTCTCAGCTCGCGGTTCCGGAGTTCCTGGAGTCCAGAAAGCCCCGATAAAGACACTCTCGGGCTTCGAGTAACGCAGTCTTCCGTTCCAAGTCCAGTCAACTACCCAGGACGGAGTATCGGCCTCTCCCCACGGGTTCGCTTCTCTGAGTGGTTCAAGATTGCCGTAGCGCTCTATAAAAGCAATCGAAGTGGCACTAAAGATCTCTGCCGTTGATTTGGAGTACTTGCAAATGATACGCTTTGCAATTTTGGGCTCCATCATTCCGAGCAGGCCAAAGACCTTGTCCTTTTCCTCACGGCTGTCTGACATGGCCAGTTCGAGCAACTTTCTCATGCCCTGTCTCTCTCCTCCTTGGAACTCAAACTCGCTCAAAGGCCGTATGTTCTGGTGAACAAGGTGGATACTGGCTGTCACCCAGCGAGGGTCTTCTTTAGCCAGCTTCTTCTTCATCTCGCCCTTCAAGAGCCAGTCCTTGGCAGACCACAGACCTCCATGATACAGAGAGGAAATTCCGCGAGTAAAGGTTTCCCAGTCAAGAGTGTCTCCTCCACATCGCAGGATAGTTGACTTGGACCCCATGACGAGCTCTTGGATGATCCAGAGCCGCCACCAGTACCTTCTTTTCATAAGGTTGTGAAGGCCATAGAAGGCAAACTCTCCAAACATGGTAGGATTTTGCTCGAGAAGAGCGCTCAAATCGTCCTTTTCCTTGTCATCTAGGCGAGAGAGAGCAGAAAGGAGACGCATTCCTTGGTCACTCTCGTCTCCAGCCGGCCCTAGCCAAGCCACCACCGCCCATGCCTCGCTGTAGATTTCTCTCATGCGGGCCACTTGCTCGCTCGTCTCTTCCATATCAGATTGATTGATACATATCGCATCAACCCAGAGCTTGTACCTCCTGGCGAAACGACCACCGTCGCTGCCAAGCTCTCGCAGTGCATCCTCGAGGTTCTTGGTCACCGTCATTTCCTGGCCGTTGACAATGATCTTTCCTGCTTCATCCGTGCCCCAAGTGTACGACATGGCGGCAAAGTCTCCCCAGGTGTATCGGAAACAGTGAGTATCCAAAGGCGTGAAGGACTTCATTGAACGGTGATCTGGAGGGTGGCGGGTGCCCTTGGCCCGTTGGATTGACCGCCATGTCGCGATCAGCCCCCGTCTCGGTTTATTTGGAGAGTCATAGTTGTGAAGAAATTGCTTAAATACGGTGTTCGTTTCTGTGAGGGAAAATGTGTCGAGAGAGCAGCTGACCAGGCCATGTTCTAAATGAGGGTGTATGGTGATGAGGCGTATTTCGTCGTCGCCCAACGGCAGATAGAGAGGAGTTTCGGAGTCATCCATACTCGCTTTGCAATGTATAAGAAGCGGTATGTTTTTTTGAGAAAACATCGTCTGCATAAGCACTTACTTATGGCCTGCACATCATGCGGCTTCAATATGACCCAGCTAACGCCCAACGGCCTAATTAACCGTCAGCTGCAAGCTAAGTCGCAGTGGAGAATTGCATGGATGGTTGCTTGTTGAAGCCTCGTGTGATGGTGCTATTTTAGGATCTCCAACGGCGATCATATGCTCTAGTTACTACTTGTTCGATGCTTACATTATGTATTTTTCAACTCAATAAAGCCCTTGATGAGAGTTGTGGTTCCTTCGAAATATCTACATTTACCCTACCCATCTACATATGCGTATTGTCGACCAACACGAAATTCAACAGTCACTAAACCAAATGGAGCCCAATAAACATACGTCTTGTTTTCATTCATTGTTTCATCTTATTCTTCTTTAAACAAATAATCACAAGTGAGATGTGTTCTGCGGTGCTTTGTTGTATTCACTATTAGCCGTACCGAACGGAACTATGTGCTTTGCTGCCCATTTGCAGATACTAGAACAATGCGTTGTCGGTATTGAGAATAAAACATTAAATAAGCTTCCTTACTATCGTTTGAATATTCTATTCAATCCCTATTGCTGTTTTCTAACTTGCAACAGGGTGGTTCCCATTCTGACCGTCTGTCTTCGCGAGAATCTGTTTGAGAAGGGGTATTTAACTGCTCCGATCAAATCTGAACATCCCAACCTTTTTTTTTCGCATCACAAACTTCATTCCACAAGGCCTCCTCGAGACTTCTGCTATATCCTGAAACCCTATCTCCCCTAACAAAGTCCCCAGTGATACCCTCGATCAATATGCCTGCTGACGACGACAAGCAGCCCTCGGGCAAGGACAAGTCTGTAGAGAACAACCTTTCAGGGGAAGAGGAAGAGGAAGAGGGTTATTCCACCGATGAATACAGTGGTGTTGTTGAAGAGGCTGAAATGGCTCTAGTCATCACGCCAAAGAAACTCACATCTGTCCTCAGTGCGGGCGATGCCGCCAAATATGTCCGACGCAACAAGACTGAAGCAAGAAAGAAGCAAAAGGAGAAAGAGAAAGACGCAGAAGAGCCAACCGCTCTGACGCCTTCGGGTAGTCTAACCAACTTGGAGCGTGGTATAATTGCGCAAAGGAGGAAGAAGAAGCAGCGGCAGTTGAGTAACCCAAACAGCAACGCCAAAGACGAGAACAAGACAATGAAGAAAGGCGAAGGGAGTGGGAAGAAGGCATCCTCTTGAAGAAGTACTCACCAACAGTGACATCAGGATGAAATGGACTTCATTCCAACATGGTCGAAACGACAACGCCATTCTTCTCGATACGCTTGCTATTATCTCTCTACACTACTGGCCATAGATTATGGGTGTCTAGCAGAACCCCTCTTGAATTGGTCACTAACGGGCTCATCATACCCATGCTTGCTTACCTACGAGCTTCTTTGAGACACTACTTGGTCGGTCCAGATACCAGAACATCGATGAATGGCTCATGGTGTCGAGTGAAAGCGTTGTAAGGGCAAAGAAATGGGCTTCAAGCCGAAGATACATGTCACTTTGGGCAGTCAGCAATGCCAGCATGAGCCTAGTTGAGTCGACAACCTTACCTCTGGCCAATTTTGCAACTAGTTAGTCAATACAAAAGGCCTTTGAGAACACTTCCACTTAAGATGCATGGACCATATGATCCTCATTTCCACAAGCCAAGATGTTGCTGCCCTCCATAGTTGAAATGCAACATTCAGAACACTATCAAACCACCAAGGCATTTAGAGAGGAATGGGCTTTTAGATGGATAGGAGAAAAGTGTCCACTGGGATATTTAAAAAAAAAAATTAACTTGGAGAATTACCTTGTAAGTAAGCTAGGATGCAGCTTATAACAGACTACCTAGCAATCGTCTAAATTCCGGGGTCATTTATCCCGACCCCCCTATTCACGCATGTGCTCATATATCGAAATCTGATTCCTACATATCAGATCATTCGACGAATTAATCTTAGAAAACTTGTTTTATATAGGCCACCTTTAAAAGTGAAGAATCTTTGCAGCTCTAGGGTTGGCTCCTCGACATCCGTTAGCACCACGTGACTTGTTCCCCGTTCCCTCTGTGGTGATGTCTGGCAGCCCACTCCTTCTCACATGGAAGCCGTTATATAGATTGATAAGCCGCGGCGTTAACTACGGTCTTTATTGACTTGAATTTGAGATGATTTTCCAAGAAATCTACCAATATTTGACTCTGACCTTCTGATTTGTATCACTGTTTGCAGCTTGACCAAGACATCAACAGCTCGCTCTCCACAATTGATAATCTCTCAAGGAACTCGAGTCTTGGCATCCGTACCGTACATGCATGCACACGAAGGGCCATTTCCATCATGTCAAGACCCCACAGCTGGAGGAGACGCTTGCCCGCCCGACGGAGACCGAGCCATTTTGAAGGAATATATCCTGGACGCCGGCATCGGTTGCCATCCATTCACCTGTCAGGTACATATTCTACCTTATCAGGCTCACATCCAGACGAACTCCTCTTTTTCACAACACCCAAGTTGAATCCTTGACGTCACAACATCTCGGTCTTGAACGCCTAGTCTTTCATCATGACTACGGGCATAGCATCACGTCGCCTACGGATTGGCATCGATGTCGGTGGAACAAACACTGACGGCGCCATTATCGATCCTTTCCAAACCTCCGCTCCGGATAGAGGCGTTGTAGCATGGCACAAGGAACCAACGACGACAAACCCCAGTGTTGGTATCGACAATGCCATCGCCAACATGCTCTCATCGGCTGCCATCAGCCCTGACGATATCGCAAGTGTGACTATTGGCACCACTCATTTCGTCAACGCCGTGATAGAGAGAGATGCAGCAAGGCTGTCTCGTGTTGCCGTCCTCCGTCTTTGCGGACCCTTCTCGAAGCACACGCTTCCTTGTGTGGACTGGCCTGCCGATATGCGAGACCTCATTCTGGGCCATCACGCTCTCCTCAAGGGTGGATTAGAAGTGGATGGACATCTGATCTCTGATATCAACGAAGACGAGATCAAGGAGCAGTGTACCATTATCCAGCAAAAAGGCATCAAGAGCGTGGTTGTGATCGGCATTTTCAGTCCCATCGACACGGTGGAAAGGCAGGAAGAGAGGGCTGCGGAGATTATCAAGACTCAGATCCCTGATATCGACGTCGTGTGTTCCAAAGAGGTTGCCAACCTGGGCTTCCTAGAACGAGAGAATGCCGCTATTCTAAACGCCTCTATCCTACCCTTTGCCCGCAAAACTATTCGCTCCTTCCATCAACCTATTAGGCGGCTTGGCATGAAGTGCCCTATCTTTATCAGCCAGAACGACGGCACCGTCCTTTCTGGTGATCTCGCCGCGCGATTACCTATCCGAACCTTCTCAAGTGGCCCAACCAACAGTATGAGAGGTGCTGCCTTTTTGGTGCAAGGGGAGCTGAATGAAGCAATGATGGTGGTCGACATAGGAGGAACCACAACCGACGTGGGCCTGTTGTTGGAAACTGGCTTCCCTCGCCAACAGGCAGCCTACAATGATCTTTCAGGTGTGAGAATGAACTTTTCCTGCCCAGACATCAAGAGCATTGGCCTTGGTGGAGGCTCCATTGTAAGAACAGACAACGGTGTATCAGTTGGACCTGATAGTGTGGGATATAAATTAACCCAGGAAGCTGTCGTCTTTGGCGGAAAGGTACTAACCTCGACTGATTGCGCCGTCCTGGCCAACCCGAGCTTGAAGATTGGAGATTCGACTCTGGTTCAAGGAGCACTCTCAGCCGAGCAGCTCTCCAAGGTCACCTTGGTGATTCAGCACAAGCTAGAAAAGATCATCGACACCATGAAGACATCACCCCAAGACATACCTGTCATTCTCGTTGGCGGTGGAGCTGTCATTGCCCCCGATGAACTTAAGGGAGCAAGCAAGGTGTTGAAGCCCAAGTGGTCCCAGGTTGCCAATGCAATCGGTGCCGCCATTGCGAGGATTAGTGCTGTCGTGGACACCGTCAAATCGACTGCATCGAAATCTACTGCTGAACTACTCGAGGAGGTCAGTCAAGAGGCTATCGAGAAGACTGTGGTGGCCGGAGGGTTACGATCATCTGTCAGCATTGTCGAGAAAGAGACACTTCCGCTCCAGGTAAGTAGTTTTATCCAGAGGTTTCACCAGCCATTAACGTCTTGAAAGTATATTGCCAATAAAACTCGCTTTGTTGTTAGAGCTACCGGAGACTTTGACTTCTCGAGAGAGGATATTGTGTCCGAGTCGCAGGATGAGTCGGACGAACCCCTGGATATGGATCACTATGAGAAAACGGCAAAAGAGAAGGACTCCCAGCGAGATACGCAAGCGGAAGACGACTTCGATATCCTCGCATATCGCCCACAAGTGAAGAATCGCATCTGGAACGTTTCAGAGCGGGATGTGGAATGGATAGCAACAGGAGCCTACATCCTTGGAACAGGAGGCGGTGGAAATCCTTACGGACTAATGATTCGACTTCGAACCCTACTACGGAACGGAACCGCGGTCCGCGTGGTTAACCCCGAAGACCTACCCGATGATTCCCAGGTTGGTTGTGGTGGCGGAGCAGGCAGTCCTACTGTCGCTATTGAGAAGCTGGCAGGTGACGAGCTCCTTGAGGCACAACATGAGTTGTACAAGATCTGCGAGAAATCGGCTACTCATATGATTTCAGTCGAGATTGGAGGTGCCAATGGCCTCACCGGGTTGCTGTTGGGATCCAGTGCACAAATGGATGTGCCAACTGTGGACGGCGACTGGATGGGTAGAGCATACCCGACCAAGTGGCAGACGACCCCGGTGGTCTTTAAAGAGAGGGAGACAATCTGGTCTCCGATTGCGCTCAGTGACGGCAACGGCAACGTGATCGTCATGCCCAAGGCATCCTCTGACGCCGCCGTTGAGCGTATTCTGCGAGCTGCCTTGAGCGAGATGGGTTCCCAGGTGGGAGGTGCAGACGCACCAGTCACCGGCGCAGAAACGAAGCGCTGGGTCGTCAAGCATACACTATCCCAAGCGTGGAGGATTGGACGTGCAGTTGCGAGGGCTCGAAAGGAGAACAGGGTGGACAATGTTGCTGAGACCATCATCGACGAGTGTGGAGGGCCCGAAGCTGGAAAGGTTCTCTGGAAGGGCAAGATTGTTGGTGTTGAGAGGACGCTAAGAAACGGTCATGTCTATGGCGAATGCCTCATCGAGGGTGCAGATGTCAGGGATGATGATAGCAGCACGGTTGGAGACCAGCCCCCGACGCAATTCAAGGGTATCGTCAAGATCCCGTTCAAGAACGAAAACATCGCCGCCATCAGAGTTCACCCTGACCGGAAGGAGGAACGACAGGAGGATGTACTCGCCATAGTCCCTGACTTGGTGTGCCTGATCGACGCACAGAGTGGAGAGGCAGTCGGAACACCCGAGTATCGATATGGATTGCTTGTTGTCGTTCTTGGTATTGCGGCAAGTGACCGGTGGACCGGTTCGGAACGAGGTATCGAGATTGGAGGACCCAAAGGTTTCGGCTATGACCACCTCAAGTTTGAGCCGTTGGGCAAGTATACGGAGCCAAAGAGTGTCATTGATGAGTTCGATGATTCTTCTTAAAGTCACATTTGGTCTTGTAGAACTTATTCAATCGTTTATTCTCTGGTAACCGGTGACGCTTTGGATGTGTCCCTGCCCTTTTATAGTGAGCCTTTAAGGTTCACACTAAGAAGTCCGCCTTATCCAGTAGCCGAATCTGGAAACTTTTACCTCTACTGTGATACTTTGATTGGCGGTCCCCAATACCTGAGGGCATTCACGCGGGGGGCGGATGCTACTTGACAGTTTGAAGGAAGGCATCTCGCTCAATGTCGAAGAGATAACTGAACGCGGAAAACAAGCCATCTTAAAGGTTTGAGCTTCTAACTTTCAAGTTAGTTATTTATGTAGAATTTGGAGGGAATTCGATAAAACTAAATTTTAACAGACATGGCTCTGCGGGCATTAAGGCTGGTGATAATATGTTCGGTGTGCGGTGAAAGACCCACTCACCTTAATCCACAAACAGTTAGTCTCCGCTCCGGCATTTAGCCGTGCCCCTCTATCTTATCTCTCCCTCCATCTTTGCTCCACCACAAGACAATCCACCAACCTTCCATCATCTTCGCGACCCAACCATCAACACCAAACCAAACCACATACCACATTCACCATGGGTTCCGTCGTCCTTCCTCATCTCAACACTGGCTGGCACGTCGACCAGGCGATCCTCTCAGGTAAGCCAACCCTTCTTCTACACCCCCGGTAACCTCGAGCTAACTAACTTTTGCGCGCCAGAGGAGGACCGCCTCGTCGTCATCCGCTTCGGCAGAGACTGGGACCCAGACTGCATGCGGCAAGACGAAGTCCTCTACAAGATCGCCGACAAGGTGCGCAACTTTGCGGTAATCTACCTCTGCGACATCGACCAGGTTCCCGACTTTAACCAGATGTACGAGCTCTACGACCCTTGCTCGCTCATGTTCTTCTTCCGCAACAAGCACATGATGATCGATCTGGGAACCGGTGACAACAACAAGATCAAGTGGGTGTTGGAGGATAAGCAGGAGCTCATCGACATTTTTGAGACTGTTTACCGAGGAGCGAAGAAGGGACGCGGTCTCGTCGTGAGCCCCAAGGATTACTCTACTCGACACCGTTACTAGGCAGCACCCGAGGAGATGGTTTTTTTCTCTTGCGATAGAAGGGTGTCAAGGCGTGGGTATGGCTTTTTTTATGACTTTTGAGGTACTAATGCTTTTTGCTGCGGTTGGAACTGAGTAGCAGCTTCTGGCTCTCTGGCCAATTTCGAATACGAAACGAACGTTTTCCGTCCCAAATTCGGCTTCTCCATACAGAAAATGGTGAGAATCCTTGGTGCCTTTTTTTTTTCTTTTCAAACCAATTCTTTTTTCTGACACAATATGAGAAGACTCCAGAAGTTTGCCGTCTATCAGTGGCCTACCTATCTTGGGTTTGGCTTCCGAAACAGCAGACCACAAAAGGTAGGACAAGACTAACTAAAGCTGCGTGATGATGTCTTGACGAGTAATTCTCAAGCCCCAAACTTTGAGATTGCTAGGGTGCTGCTTGAATGTCTTTTATGTGAGATGCTATTTTGGCGCTGTTTTGACTCTCGTGAGTGCACCATGATGATGACACAATCTTGGCTGTTTTGCCAGTTTTCACCAAATTATCCTAGTGCATCACACATGGTAAATTTGTAAAAACTTGAATAATATAATCGTCACTGCTCCGCTGAATAGAGAGAGAATTGCTATGGCTTGTCAATCTGAGCTAGATAGTAATTGTGTAGTTACAACCCAAACGGCCAGGTTTCGTGATACTCAAGAGGCGACTTTGGTTGATGAACCTCCAAAGTCCCAACATGTCTCGACTCGTCAAACCAGATGAATCCATCAAACTGTTCTGGCAAGACTGCAGTTGAGTAATGCGACTGCTTTTCCGTAGCAGGCTTGTACAGCACTCCGATGAACCTCTCCAGACGACGCTCGCAGAGTGCTTTCCGAAGTCGCTCATCACACTTCTTCTCACGTAGGTCCAACACGAAATTCTTGACGCCAGTAGCATGCATCAACTCCTCGTAACTGTTCGAAAGCCCTGGTCGAACTCTCATGACCTGCATGTCTCCATCCCAGCGCTTCGCAGCAGCCACGGTACCGGTGTTGGTACCGGTTCCGATGTTGAGCGCTCTGTTTCCGTACGTCTCCTTGCAGAGTTGGCCGATGTTGAGTTCTTCTCGGGACCAGCCCATGCTGGTGGCACGAGCATCGCCGATGTGACTGTTGTGTGCCCAGACTATGGCCTTGGCTTTGTCGCCGCGATGCTTGAGGATTCGTACGAGGGTCTGGAACATGTGTGTGTCTCGGAGATTCCATGATTCGTCACGGCCGTGGTACATGGCCCGGTAATAGTGTTCAGCATCTATAGCTGGTCAGTATGGTTGTGAGGCCCATCCTATGTGTCCTGTCCTACCTTTGACAACCCTTGCATTCTGCTCTCCACTATGAAACTCGGTACCATCACGGGTGTAAGCAGAGTACTCAATCCGCTTACTCAACAGGTCTTTCAGCATGTCAACAACTTCCCTCTCGTACCCCTTAAAAGCCGTTGTCAAGACCTCAAGTCCGTACTCGTGTGGATCGTCGCCCCAGCTCATCAATTTACCATACCGTTCCCGTGCCAGCTCTGCCATTCCCTTGTCGACAGTGTCGAGGTAGTCGATGACTGCCTTCATGGATGTTCCCATAGAGTATAAATCCAGACCGTAGAACCCGGTCGCGTCACCTTCATCTCGTCCATTGTTATAATCTCGTAACCATTCCACAAAATCATGGACTTCAATGTTGCGCCACATCCACGTGGGGAATCGTAAGAAAGCTGGCTCTCTTCCTTCCTTCTTTGCCATTTGAACCGTCTCTGCGGTACCCTGTCCTGGACCTGGTCGACGCCTGACATATCGATCTACATGCTCGGCATCAGGCCAGTCGGCTTCGACAGCCACGATATTGAAGCCATGGTGCTCGATCATATGCTTTGTAATCTCGGCGCGAACCGAGTAGAATTCGGAGGTGCCATGGGAGGCGTAACCAATAAGCAAGACTTTACAGTCGCCGAAGCTATCGAAGCACCTCGTTATTGTATCGCGATCCTCGGTAATGGAGTTGAAAGGCGTAACGTGGGCTTTGAGAAGCTCGATCGCGGACGAAGTCATTCTTGCGGGTTTGTTTCGAGGGATAAGACTCGATTTGATTAAGGGTCTCAAGTATTTGGTCAGCATCTTCATTGCGTTAAAGGGTTTCTTGGAGGCGATTCGTACTTATAACGGTTGCAACGCACAGTGTCACGACACCATCAACTTCCATCTTGTGGCGCGTGACATGACGGGAGGTTACGGCTGATGCTTCCATTGCTTGAATTGTACGCTGTATCTGTAGGAACTCTTAATATTTCTCATTTCTGTGTGCGATTCGAAATCGAAGTCGATGTGCAAGGCAATGTGGTGAGAAGCGACAAGCTGCTCTAATAGGGGCGAAGAATTAGCTTGCACAAGACATGGGATTTCGGTATGGCTTTTAGCTGGTACTTGGGCCAAATATTGGCGGTTTCCCATCTGCGTGAGCGTAGAATCAAGGTGGCAAGGGACGGCAATTCAATGATGACGATGTTGTGTTATGGTGCCGACGTCACATCACAGCTGGGCTCGACCAACCACAATATTCAGTCAGAGTTAAAATTCAAAACCACCAAAAACCCAACAGACTCAACATTTCTTGTAGAATCGCAAATTTTCCGCTGCAGTGAAAGTCTTGAGAAATCCTCGTGCGATGCTTTCACTTGGATTACTAGATTAGTAGGTTAGGGGAGAGATCTAATACCAATGACCCAACCGACCTCCCGAGTCCGTCTTCAACTCGCCAGTATTCTTCGATGGAGGCAAGATCGGCACTTACCATTTTTCTTTCGATTATCTCCCGTCTATTTGTGATCCAATAATCCTGTTGCGCCCCTTGAGCCGACAGTTCCGCCGCTGGCAACATTAGCCAGGGGATTGTAGAAAAAACAAAAGATCTCAACGATGAGACTGCTTCTTCGGTATCGGTTTCGTGGCAAAGGTCAATAGGGTTATTGCTAGACTCTCGATTTGTTGCTCTGTTGAAAAATGCGATAGAAATAGGATCTGCGTGATGATTTAGGACCAGAACCAGGGTTAGCCATGGATGACCAGCAGGCGTTCTCTACCCTCCGTTTATTCCTGGCTGCCCCTACTTGAGACTGTTTGGAATCAAGTGCTCCATCGTGGGCAGGTTACAGTACTGAAAAGCCATCTAGTTCCCATCTATCCAAGCAAAGCCATGGGATAGTCACTTACCACCTCAGTTATCTATTAGTTTTGTGCGCACAATAAGAAGTCTTTCGCTTGTGTTAGATAGATGATCGGCTTCAGGGGGAAGATCTGGGCCATGATGCTTCTCCTAAGGGGCAATAATCTTTGAACAGGGGCTACTTGCCAGAAACAGACCATGGCTAGGGCCTGTCGATAGACAAGTGTCTATATTCAACTGCCAATAAGCTTCCCTCGTTGCATGACATGTTCCATGTTTACTATATATTCCTGAACCCTTCGGCCTTTGGGTAGATGGTTGCAAGCTCTTCAAGATCGCCAGTGTCTCGTTTACACTGATTAGGCTAGTTTTCTTTCCATTATTGCGTCGATAGATTGAGGATTCTGTATATTTGTTCAGGCTCAGTGTTTGAAAGGGTATTGTCGGTCGGTATTGAATTCTCGTTCGATGTAGGCGGCCGGGAAGGAGTCGACTCACTTGCCAGACAGGCTGTAGGCTTTAGAGGATGTAGCGTTCAGTTTTATCGAAGAGGCAATAACCCAGGTCTCCGGTATAATTCTTTCGTGTTGACGATGGTCTATACCGCTGGAAGGGTCTTGTGAGCGTGGTGCTTACGGTGTTCGCCGCAACTCTGCGAAGCTGTAAAACCCCGTAGCTCTGGTACAGTCACACCCATTGAACAAGTCAATGACGGCTTCTCTGTCCTACTCCTATTTTTGCTTTCATTAGTTTGGTAGTTTCTTCTTCGGGTATCCTAGCCAAGGCTTCTTGAACAATCCTCGCAGTGTTGGTGGACGCCCTCTTGGCAACGGCGGATCTCGGTGACAGTCGTGCTTGCTAGTCTTTAAAGTGAATAGATCATATCATCGGTCCAGGAGAGCTTAGAGAAGATCAAAGCTTCAGTAATCATTCATTAACCAACCTGGTCACTGGCTTTCTCCAGACTAGAGCCTGTCGGTCAGCTTCAAGGTCTCAAACTATCAACAGTCTTCTTGCGGGCTTGACGGACCGGAATCAGCGCTTCTGCAATCCCTAGGGAGTAATCTTTGTCTTTGGAGCTAGGATAAGTATTCTTCTTCATCGCCACTGGCGCCTAGTGAAGTGCTTGAGTGATGACTCTCAGGGGAATCGTGCGCTCCAGCAGCTATCCTCCAAGGCAGATTTGCCACAGTAGAATATCTAGGAGGTCAACAGATGGTTTAATGGTCCTTTGTTCCGTCTAAAGAGTCGGTTGAGCGGGTTTGTATTAACCTTGGTGAGGGTCTCGGACTCGCAGCGTCGCGTTATCCGTCTGCCACTCGAATATACAAGCCTTGAGAAACCCGAGGGTCTAACCCCGAACACTTTCGAGGAAAATCATACGTTTCTTGGTGTTGTGGAGGCTTTCGTGGTTCGGTAGGCTCGTTGTTCGTGGGGGGGGACTGGCAGTGGTTTCAGGACCGCTTCTTTCCGTTGATCGGCCTGAGCTTGAGTACGTACGAGGACGATTATCATGTTCAGATTCTCTGCTAATATTTCTGGTAAGATCTCATCGTTCTGACGGCGTCAAGAGTCGTGAAGCCATCACCAAACGCAAGCCAAGGGACGTGGAATGGTCGTCGGGGCCGTGATTCGGTGGGTTCGGTGCATTTCGCGCTTCTGATGATGATTTCGATGATTTCAAGATGGATGAAGTCTTGATTCTGCGTTGCGATGGCTTCTCTTGATGATTTGAAGATGAAGGATGAAGCTCGTGGCTGTTTGGAGGAGGAGGAACCAGCCGAACCCATTGGCGTTTTTGCGCTGGAAGTTTTAGGGACTGTCCGCCCGAACACGACCTTACTACGGGCACCATCACTTAAGCTGAACAACGAAATGAGTGCAAGATACCAACAAAGGGCAGGTGAATAGTTGAAGTAAGTTTATGGATACTTTATTGTCTGACTGTGGTGTTGGGCGTCAAGGTTTTGCAGCTAGACAGGTGCACCCTTCAACGGATCCAGACGGCCTTGTCCCTCCCGGCATCCATACGGCCAATGACACTTCCACTGCTGCAAATACCCTTTGGCAAGCCTGGGGCTACTGAGACGCAGTGTACTTTTAAAAGGTAGGATTATGTTAGATATTTACTCTTCGATAGCACCATGCCTATCTGTTTCCCCCGAAGAAGAGTGGACACCCACACCACTTAATCTCCTGGTGAGTAGGGTAGGCTCCTACCTGTTGGGATGGAGAAGCAACTGGAAGCTGTCAGTGACCCATGGGAGCCTGGGCATTACCTACACTGAGGCCAAGACCTTCAGGGTCTGTGCTAGCCTAGGGGTGTCTGCGCGGCCAACGCACGCCATTGGTAAGAAATTTTCAGTGCCTCGCTTCAGCCCATAGCCGTTAACAGCTGCTGAGGAGGTGACGGACCTGTTGGGCGTCATCCTCACGGAGTACGGAGGCGAGGGAATCAATAGATAGACCTGAGTAATAGACACCTCGTCTGCATCACATTTTACCATAGAACTGAACTGTTTAAATTTGGATCCAAGCGTGGTGTCATACAGTCAGCTAACAACAGCCCACTGGCGTCGGGAACCTGCAGCGGACAAACTCGACAGGAACCGTTCATGCAGCCTTCCAACCAGCTCGTGCAATGTACAGTACACAGATGGTACAACATGGCTTGCCGTCAGACGACAGCATAATCCAAGTCATTCCAAGGTTCCATGGGCCAGGATCTGAAACAGGCCCGGGGGTTCGACACGATCCCGCCAAGTGGGGGATGGATCTGAACACAAAATGCAACGGCGTCAGATCCAGGGACCAGGGGCTGCTGTCCTTATTTTGACCTCCATTGAGATAGAAATCGATGTTAGAGGTAGAAATGCCTGAAAGATGTCTGTAATAATTCTAGATCCCTGTAGTAAGTCGCTGGCTGGATCGCTTTACCAAACTCGCATCCATCCTGGCTCTGCTTCCAGTAGTAAAGTAAAATACAGTGACAAGCAAACAAAGCTCTCCCTCCTCCACTGTATTGACCCTTCGCCAGTGTCCCACCCACCCAGGACTGTAGCTCACCCTTACTTCTTCGCCGTCGACTAAACACACCACGATTACCCTCTATTCCCAACTTCCCTGCCCTTTTTTTCTATGGCAGTGCCGATATCGTCTTCGTCTCAGGCTTTTTTCTCGCCGTGGGAACGTTCCATGTTTCATCCTATTCATTTCGTCCCTTCAGACCTCTGTCCAGCGCCATTCATCCCTTCCGGCACATACCAATCCTTGCGAGTCGCCGAGAGTAATAAGTCCCAAGATCAAGCTCAAGTCTTCTCGCTCAAGCAGTTGGCTTCCTGACATCGAGGCTGTCGAGCTAGCGACCACGGGGCGCAAAACCAGCCGACGAAGGAAGATCCCCCCAAGCTGTCACCATTTCACGACGGCTTGTGCTGACAATAATCTCTCTCTCTCTCTAGATGTCTCTCGTTATTCTACTGCCTCTCTCGAGACTCTGATCGCCGACTCCAAGCAAGATTCCCCTAGGCCCAGCTTCTTCGCTGTCGACTGAAGACGCCACGACCGACCGCCATCACCAGCACCTCTCTTATTGTTCTTTTTGGTGTCGTATATTCCAGCTCCGTCTTGTTCTTTTTCTCACGGTGCGTGAGAGCGTCCCATCTTCCGTCCGTTCATCTTGTTCCATAGGGCACCTTTCTGCGACACCATTCATTCCTCCCCACGCTTGTTGGAGTTCACAAATCGTTGGGAACATCTGTCTGGCCTGGCTCAAGTTTAAGTCCTTTCCTTCAAGCCACTGGCTTTCTGACATCGAGACGGCCGAGCTGGCGACCAAGGGGGTGAAAACCCGGGCGACGGGGGACGACTCCCCCTCGACCATAGGTTTCGCCGTTCCATGACGGCTCGTGTTAACAATAATCTCCCTCCAGGTATTTCTCATTCTTCTATTACCTCTCTCAAGTCTCCGATCATCGACTCTAAGCAAGCTTCCGACCGTAGCCCACGACCCACGATCCTCGACCGAGAAACCGCGACCGAACAGCGTTGTTCCGTCGCGTCTTCACTTCAACGGACCCGAAAGCTCCAAGATTCCTGTATCTCGTCTTTCCAAAGTGTTCAAATCAGTAGCTTACCGCTGTTCCTTGGTTTCTCCCTCCGAGGGTGCTGGAACGCCGTTCAGGGGTAACGGCTGAGTTCGCAAATCGTTGGGAACATTTGTCTAGCCCAGCTCAAGTCCAAGTCTTCTCCTTCAAGTAGCTGGCTTCCTGGTATTGAGACTATCACGCCGGCGACCAAGAGGGTGAAAGCCCGGGCGACGAAGGAAGACCGCCCGTCGGCCGCAGGTGTCACCATTCCACCACCACGACTTCTGCTGATTAGAGTCTCTAGTTCGATTGTCTCTCGCTCTTCTATTGTCTCTCTCGATACTCCGATCACCGATCGCCGACCGTAGGCAAGATTCCGACCGTAGCCCACGATCCCCGACCGAGAAACCACGTCCGAGCAGCGTTGATCCGTCGCGTTCTCGCCCCAAGAGACCTGAAGGCTTCCAAAGACTCCCAGAGCCCGTCTTTTCACATTATGAGAGTCAAAAAATCTTCCCTGTTCTCTGGCTTCTCAGAAAGTGGTAGGAAGCCTTTCAGGGGTGAGCGGCCGGGCCTAGCGAGCCTCTCCGGCCTTCTCAACGCGCTCTTTCTGAGTTCTAGCCAAAGAAGAGAGATTTATTGTTTTTGAATCCGATCTCTGCGACCTCGAGCATCTTTGGCTGGCCAGAATCGGCTCGCGGGCGTGCCTGGTGAGGACGTTTCGGATCGGCCGCAAGGCTTTCCTCTCACCCAATGCTATTGCGCACTCGAGGAGGCTTTTCAACACCCTCCCATGAATCAAGAGAAGATAAATTAACTCTGGGATCCTTTTGAGTAGATTGTAGAGAGGTCCAGCGCTGCGCAAGAAGCGACGGGCTTTGCGAATGTCCTCGTGCAGCTCGTTTCTTGCGATTTCGCATCTTCAGCACGCCTCGAGAGATATTAAGCACATTTGCATTAGTTCTACAGCATCACTAGAGTGTAAAGCATCTTTAGGCATGGTAATTGGGGCACTTGTAACGTTGCGTTGAGGCAGAGGGCGCACTTGGGGTACTACCGACGGGAATTGGACATTCAGGGGCACCAGCTTCACGCGGGCAATACTCCCCAGATAACCTTCTACAAGCTTCCTTGAGTGACGACTTCATGCACAGAGGACTATACCAAGCCGCAATTGGACCAATATCACTGGCAGTGCGCACAGGGACCACTCAGGGCATGCCCCAGCGCCTTGAGGCTCTGCAGCTCCTGGCAGTGCCAGTCTGTTTGCGCTGCTGAGGCAACGAATTCAGGCCAGGCAGCAATTCCTCTCATGTTTAGGGCTATTTGCCCCCGCGAGTTTCCTCTCCCACTCATCTCCGGCTTGTTTTCCTCCTCTCTCTCTCTCTCTCCCTCAGAGATCATCACCACCCTCTCCTCTCAGAGTCGCTCCTACACACACATATAGACAAGGAAGAACTCTAGCACTGTTATATATTCTTCTTGTTTCTCTATCCTTCATCTACGAGAAGCATCTTTCATACACCTCCTCCTGGTCGGTGAATGCTCCTGGGCTCTCCTGCAGCCCTCTTCACCACAGTCTATTCCCATTCTTCACATTCTTTACCGGCGTCGACCACAATCCAAGCACACTTCTCTGCTGGTGTCACTGTTCTCGTCTACAGACCTCGCCGTGGCGATAACAGCTATACCCCATCTCCATCGCCCTCTCACACGTCGACGGAGCTCCCAGGCAACGTGTTTACGGGCACAACAGACCCCGACGGTGGCCCTTTCTGCAGGATTCTTTACCCAAGACCCATCTCCTCTTGAGGCTCCGATCTTACTCTCTCTCTGCCTTCTTCTCTACGGCACACGCATTCTTCTTCTATCATCATCGTCGTGGCGAAGATCTACACCCCATCTCCATCTTCTCCACGGTCTTCAACGATACTCCGAGGCATCTTATCTGCTGGCCCAGCCGACTTCGCCTACAGTTTTGCTTACGCAAAGACTCGACCTTTCATCCTCACTATTACCGACCTTCGTCCCATCCATCTTCTCTACGTATCCAGTGGACGTTACCTACAGTTCTTTCTGAGAGACCCTCTACCCAAGAAACATCTTCTCTTGACGTAGCGACCACACTCTCAGCTCTTTTCTCGACACACTCAACAGGCTAGATCACACTCCTTTCGACAAGAATCTCAGTTCAACCTTCATTCACGTCACAGAGATCGATCCTACTTTCAGCCATCGTTTCCACCGACTTGACAGCCTCCACTTGCAGTCCCTTGATACGACAGCTCAATCTTCATCTTTGTTGACGACGTCCTTCTCCACTTGTCACCGCTGCCGATCAAGGAGGCTCAACCCAAAGACTTCAGGGAAAGCTTATCTCTATCTAGTCTTCATCTTCCTTGCCAGATCCGACTCTATCTACCATCTTCATCTACGTCGCGGACCTCGACTTAGCCTTCATCTACATGCTTTGCAGAAGTCGACTCTACTCTCGGCCATCATCTCAACGGACCTGACAGGATCCGTTTGCACTCCTCATCTACAGTCATATCGATACCCAGTCTTCTTCCTCCCAGACACTGCTCTACCTTACCCCTATCGTCGTCTCTACCTTCACTGCAGGCTAAGTGTACAGCTGTCCTCCGGAGAGTTCATTCTTTACCATTACCCATCTCCCTTCCGAAAACCAGCTCCATCTCCTGTCTTCATCTACATTCCGCATATATAGCGCCGCTCTACTCAGTCCAGAGCTTGTCTTCAGTCGGTATATAGAAGACTACTCATCACTATTTTATCTTCTCCGCCATCTTTCCGCCATCTCAGTCCTCATTCTTCTTTATCTACAAGTTACTCTCACTCGAGCTCTTCGCTCCCAAGCTCTGCTCGTCATTCACTCTATCCTTCCAACCATATATATCACGGGGATCGCTCAGCCAACTTTATCAATACACCCGACACATGGATTCAGCAACCAGCATCATGAGCCACTCACCTGAGGAACCACGGCTATACAAGCTCGCAGAATATACTCTTTGGGCTGTGGTCGACCATATGGACTATCCTGAAGCCAACAACTTGGCTCAATGCTCGAAGGCTTTGCACAAAAAGGTTGACGCCTTCTTATACAAAAGAGAAAGGAAGGAAGGCAGACATCGTGCTCTACATTATGCAGTGGACAAGATGCAAGACGATGTCGGTGTTCGGACCATTACCAAGCTGACTAAATATATCGTCGACACGACAGACATAGTCGAATACTTCAACGTTCGGTTCGACCATGACGGTGGTTTCTCCCATCCCCTCCACATTGCCGCCATGAGGGGTAACCTCGAGCAAGTAAGGACGCTCCTGATGCTTGGAGCGGATGCTAGGTCCATGTGCCGCAACCTCATGCCGTTGATGTCAAAGGGCCAACGTCAGAGTCTCAGAGCGATGCGTCTTGACCAGATCCTCAAGTCTTGCGACTGGAGTGCAACTCTCATTCCCCTCATGTCCCACAACCTCGCGATCTGCCGTCTATTATATCAACGACATCCCACAGCTATATTGGCCCAATGTCCTTCTGAGAACGGTAGAGCAGTCACAACTCACCACCTTACTGTCATGCAAAACCGACCTGACATCTTGGATGAGGCTCTCATTTTGCACCCACATGACATCAACATCCAAACACCCAAGTCCGGACAAACAGTTCTCCATCTCGCAATCTCACATGAAAGGCCCATACTTTTCGAAAAGCTCATTCATTTCACCACTATGAACGGCATCTTCGACAGAGATGGCTCAAACGTCCTCCACTTCGCCATTGAGGAGACGTACATGACGGACCATGCTCCCACACGTCGCTGGCTTGCCCAAGTAGTGGGTCGTCTGCTTGCCCATGGGGCAGACCCCAACGAGTCCAAGGCCAACCTGCTCCGACCGAGTCCCCTCCTGCTGGCCACCGAGGCAGTACGCTACGACTGGTACAGAGTCTGGCGTGAGGTCAAGCAAGTCATCGACCTCCTCCTCCAACACGGCGCCGATGTCAACAAGGCCGATGGCACTGGGTCGACACCACTGACCACGGTGGTGAAGAGAGTCATCAGGGACAAGGACTCCGGGTCCATGAAGACTATGTTTCTTGACCTTGTCGAGAATCATGGCGCAGATGTCAACCTCCGGCCCCAGTTCGTGGGGCAACCCCTGAAGTCGATCATGTTCCGACTGATCGACGCCCCCGGCATGATCGCCCTCTGCAAGAAGGTGATGACGCTGGGTGGTAGAGTCGCACAGCACGAGGTTCGCGGTGTCTTCGTCAAGTGGTATCAGTGCTCTGCTTAGAAATGCGAGTACGACATCATTGGACTGCACGGGTCGGAGATTTCCGACCAAGACATCAACCAGGCATACGAGTATGCCTTGGCCCACGCGAACCAGAAGTCGCTGCAGCGACTCCAGGGGTCTGGTCGTCCCTACGCGGGGGGGGACACCAGACTGGTGTGGAGGCATCTGGTGGTGTCGGGAGCTCGTCTCCCATCGTTCACCAGGAAGCGACTCCAGCCAGACTGGAGGTACGTCGACGCCCACACGGGCATGTCCCTCCTCCACATAGTGGTCAACAAGGCCTCTATGGGAGGAGAGTACACCGAGGAGATGGCGGTGTCGGACGTGAAGGTGCTGACGGGGACTCAGCGGGCCTGGGGCTGCCTGGTCATGTTCCGCGATCCGGAGGGCAAGACTGCCCTCGACAGGGTCGTGGACATGGGAGAGCAGTTCCAGCAGCTGAGGGGCGAGCTAACCAAGAAGCACGGGCTTCAGGCCAAGAGGCCTGACCTGTGCCAGGTGGCTCGGGACTTGGAGCAGGGGTGGCTCCAGGACCAGCAGAACCAGTAGGTTTCTGCTCCCATCTCTGTCAGTGTCTTTGTCGACGGAGACCAGTGCTGGGGAGGGTCTGGGAGGAGAAGGCAGCCGAGGAAAGAAACCGGGGGCGGTGAGGGCTGGTCTTTGGACCAGAGGACGAGAAGTTTTTGCCGGGTAGGGGAATGGGGAAAGACAGATGGGGGAGGATGTACGAGTTTAGATAGAGGAGGGGGGGAGTTTACGAGAAATCATTGCCGCAGGAGGCAGACTGATGCACACAATTTCATACTTGATGGTGATGTCAATGTAGTTTTGTCGTGAGATATGCGCATAATGGTTGATGCTGTCGTGTCGGATAAGGACCTAGTATTATACCGACAGAGTAAGTCGACATTTGACATGAACAACGAGACAACTCCTTATGACTACCTAATAATCCATATTTACCTCTAGAAACTCTTTGCCAAGTGGTTTATTAAGCATAGCCATGTTTAACTCTGGGTCTAAGTATTACTAATAAACTAATCCACTAGGTGAAAGACTGAATACTTATTCTTGTGTCTAAGTACTAAATGACAAAGCTTTATCCCATGGGTTTAAAGGTAGAATAATACTAACCCAGCACCATAATGCGGAAAGGAGGGACCTACCTGGACGCAGCCCTTGTTGTTGGTCTTGCACCGTTCACACTTGGCAGACCCAGGTATACAAAGTCAGCACAACGAAAAAACAACAAGCGCGAACCCAACCTACCAGCAGCAGAGGGTACGCAGGGAGTGGGCTGCGCCATCATGGTGTCACCCGTACCCAACTTGCCAGGGTATCAATCCGCGTTCCCCGAAATCCGACATTAGCGAATTTAATGGGACAACGAAGCCCGAACAGAGAATCGAGGTTGCCCGGGAATTCAATCGCAAAAACAGCATCATGCGAGTGCTATTGCTAAGTGCCGTTGCTGGCGGTACGGGATTGAACCTTGCTAGCGGGTGCCATGTGATCCTGTGCGAGCCTTGGTGGACCCCAGGCCTCATAGAATAGGTTATTGGCAGGGCAAACCGAATGCCCTAGTAGAAATAGGTGCAGGTCTACAAGTTAACTGCGGCGATGTCAAGCATTAATACGCTGATATAAGAGGGATTAGATAAGAAGCAGGAGATCCTTGATTAAACTAACCCATTCTTTATTCGCTATGACGCGAGTCCCCTTCCGAGCAAAGGTACAACAACGTGCTTCGGCAATGCAGCCCATGAGTGGTTCGAGACACATAACCCTGTCGGGAGATGACCTCTTGTGCCGGTTCTGCTTCCATTCTCTGGGCTACCTTGGCTCGACGGGTCCTCTTCGTCCTTCTTGACGTTCACCCTCGATCGCAAAGGACTTTGGTCGAGGGGGGGTTGGAGTCATGGTAGCTGGCGGCTGGGCTACATGCCTCTCTGGTGACCGGTCCACATGCTCCTCTGGTTGGCTGGTTCACCATGTTTTGCGTTAATAGACATCTCCAAGGGCTCAAGTCCAAGTTGATCATATTTACCCGCGCAGTCAGGTTGTTTGAAACTATGAGAGCTGCGAGAACGTCCATGTTGTTGTTCTCGGCTGTCTTTTCCTTGCCATTCATTGGTCGTACTCAGGTCCTTGTCCTCTTTTTTCAATTTCTCTTTCATTTCTTTATCTCTGAATAGTGGCATATCTCCAGGAAGTCCGAGTCGCTCATTGGCGCGACGGACTCTAGGGGCGCGTCGAATACATTATGCTCTGTCAAGAATGATTCGCATTTATCGACGGTTTACTTTCTCTAGTTCTTTTATTAGGTAGATATATTCTTTGAAAACCCGGTCATGTCTGTTTGAAAAGATAAAAGGCCCGAGTTGGAGTTAAAAAAAAAAAAGTAATAACACGCATCACCGGGATAATACCCCTTAACTTTATAGCTAACTTTTCAGACGAAACTTTTTACAAAGTTGAAATTTTGAAAAGCTTTTTTTAAAAAGAAAAGTCTGAGGTATAAAATCCATGGTCTCCTTCGTTTATTTTTTATTCTCGGTCAAGGTCGTTCGCGTGTTCACTGTCAACGCACTTGGTCAACTCGTGTCGGACACTGCCTTCGTTTACCTCTATTTATTGAGCCATCTTAAATGCCAAACGCCCTTTTTTAAATCTTCCTAATCAGGTTCATTCACTTTTCACCCACCCACCTTGATCTCTTTTTCTTCGTCTTCTCCTCTCTTCTCTTCTCTTCTCTACTTCGCTCATCAACAACACAGGCCATCATCGCCATCAACTACCATGTCTTCAAACCACTTCATGAAGATCTCGCCAGATATCTTGCTCGTCCTCTGCGAGTTTCTCGACATTAAATACCTCCTATCAGCAGCTCAGGTAAAGCCGCTTAATCACGCTGCCACCTGGAATCTTCACTATAAAGATGTCAAGCACGGCTGGGGTCCCAAAAGGCACACCCGCGCTCTATCATGGGGATCATGGAAAGGGTACGAATCGGTAGTGAAAAGGGCGCTCAGAATGAATTCTTCCATCGCAGAGTCACCATTCTTTAACGGTCAAGAGTACGAGTTGAATGGAAACGCCATGCATGTGGCCGCCAGCCAGGGTCACAACCACATCCTACAGATTCTGCTCAATCACGGAGGAGACATCAACTCGTGGACGAGAAGCGAGATGATCAGGGTGGCGCCTTTTTGGGCTTCCGATTTTCTTTGCTCCATGAGTCCCCTCTACAACGCTATCGACAACGAACACGAACATACCGTCAAGTTCCTGCTCGATGAGGGAGCTTCGCTCGTTGTTGAAAAGCCCGACTTCAGCAGGCCGTGTATTCCATCCTCGCAGCTACGGCTCAATGCCATGCATATTGCGGCAAAATACGGTCAACACCATCTCGTTCAGTATCTTAACGTACAATACGGCATCGACGTTAACTTGCCCGGCAAATGGGGCAACACAACCCTGGCCTACGCCATGGAGTTTTCAGAGAACCTGTCTGTCATCCAGTATCTCATTTCAGAGGGAGCAGACCCTAATGTAATGGACGATGGAGGATTCACCCCGTTACACAGGGCAATGACATTTCCCAATGTCCAAGGAGCCAAACCTATCGTCACCGCGTTGATCGAGGCAGGGGCCGACATGGAGGCTTTTGACAACGTCGGTCATGACACTCCAATGACCATCGCCATTCGTTTCGCCAAGGGTGAGCTTATTACCATGCTCGTCGACGCCGGCGCCTTTGTCGATGCGTTTCATTTACGTCTTGCGCTGGGTGACCCCGATATAGCTCGAGGTGATGTTCCGGCCTGCGTCGATGCTCTCCTACGCCGTGGAATCCCTAAAGACTCGGAGGAGCATGTCCAACGGTTTCTGCTGGAGGAGAATGCAGACGCAGCCGAGATGCTACACAGCCGCGGTATCGGCCTTCCCGATGAGTCCCCAGAGGGAATCGACAAACTCCTCCAAGTCATGCTAGATCGAGAGCCGACTGATGACGAGAATGAGAGCATCACATTTCTGCTCACTCACTACGGAGATGTAATCCGAGGATCCAAGCCGGAGGAGGTGATCGCCAAGCTCCTAACGAACGGGCACATTTTCAGAAAAGGCATCGTGAGCCTGATTAAACAAGGCATCGACATCAACTGGAGAGACGAGAAGGATAAGACTCTTTTGCATATCCTCGCCGATGATATGGAATGGCACGTTCTAGGTTCCGACTTTTCTCTGTTGCATGCCCTGTTGGATCATGGCATCGACGTCAACGCCAGAGCGAAAGATGGCCTGACTGCCCTCCACTTTCTCGTGGGGGAGAATAACCTGAAACCCCATTCCGACGAAGTGTGGTTTACCGAGGTCCTTGACATTCTTCTCGCCAAGGGTTTAGACATCAACGCCGTCGATAACAAAGGCTGGACGGCACTTCATTATCTCTCCAACTCTTATGAGGTTGACTCTTGTATGCACCTAGTCGACGCCCTAGTCCAACGAGGTATCGATGCCGATGCCAGAGATACGGTAGCCTCCCGTACGGCATTTGATTTGTTTCTAGAAAAGGGCGAGAAAGGACGACGACAACCGTGGATAATCCAAGAATATATAGGCATTGTGTCTTGGTACAAAGCACCAGAACAACCTCCTAATCCAGACGAACAATGAGAACTCGTCTTCACTAATCTACTCCTCTACTCATCGTCACCGTACGTCTATCTAAAAGCCCTCAACTAGAAGCATACAACTAACAAGAATCTAAACAGGGGTCCGCTAGCCCAATTACCCCAAGAGGAAGGTTCTCACCCATCACCCCCACAGCGCCGTGTCCCGGAGCGGACATGTCTGCCGGGATGATCGGCAGTCAGCGTGCGAGCGCCTCGACAGTTGACTGGTCTGAATCCCCTGACCCAGTCACTTCGCAGTGTTTCAGCGTTTAATATAAACGGTCGATTCCCGCTCCGTCTCTTGGCGGACCTAACAAGATTGATTGGGACTCTACTCCGCACCTCCTACGATAACACCCATCCTATCAGGTCGCCTCGTGGGTGAGAGATCGACAGAGATAAGGTACGGGCTTGTTTCCAAGATTGGCCATTCGGTGAGGGTATCGTGAGAGGGGTGATTTATAGGCGCCGGGGAAGAGTATCCAACGAGGAAGGAGGGATTGTTTCTATGCATATGCTTTGCGGACAAGCTTAGACATGGTGGTGGTACATTGCAGGAGGGGGGAAAGGAAACACATGGGAGAAGGGCGGTATCACGAATTAATTAATATAAAGCCAGTCACTCAAACACCACTCGTCTCGTCCCTTCTCATCTTCATCCTCCGGTCTCAATCTCTCAAAATGAAGTTCTCTCTTGCTCTCCTCATCTCGGCCTCTGGTGCCCTAGCCGCTCCCACCCCTGTAAGTCCTCCATCATCCACACTATAAGGCTACATCACCAACCTCATCTACAGCCTGGTATCCCCAGCGAAACGACCGCCAGGTCCCTCCTCAGCGGTCTTACTGTCGCCCAGCCCACCAACACTGACACCTATGACCGAGATCTGTTTCCTCACTGGGAGACTGTCTCGGGAGCTTGCAACACTCGGTATGCCCAAGGCCATAAACCCACCCTCACGCACTTGTATACTAACTAGTCGCACAGCGAGTTTGTCCTTCAGCGTGACGGCACCAACGTCCAGACCAACAGTGCCTGCGCTGCTACTTCAGGAACATGGCTCTCCCCTTACGACGGCGCAACATGGACCCAAGCCAGCGATATAGACATTGACCACATGGTTCCCCTCCAAAACGCCTGGATCGTGAGTCTCATCCCTCCCCTCGGACCCTCGCTATCTTGCCCCCAGCTAACAAACCTCGAGTCCGGAGCCGCCTCGTGGACAACCGCCAAGCGGAGAGACTTTGCCAACGACATTACCAGGCCCCAGCTCTGGGCCGTGACCGATAACGTCAACCAGGCCAAGGGCAGCGCCACCCCGGCCACCTGGAAGCCTCCTTTGACGAGCTTCTACTGCACCTACGCCAAGAGCTGGGTCCAGGTCAAGAGCTACTGGCAGCTGACCATTACCAGCGCCGAGAAGACGGCTCTGTCCGATATGCTCAACTATTGCTGATTGTCTTGACTGGGTTAGCGGGGAGATATCATTTACATGAAACAAGACACATGTACTTACATACTTTTCCATAGCTGAACAAAATAATCACAATACCCAAATATTCAAAACAGTTCAACAATGAATCAATAACCCCTGGTGTCATAATAATCATTACAAAGAAGAAGTCTAATAATCTTGACAATATCCAACTTGTTTCTGGCTTTTCTTGAAAACGCCTCGTTTTTAATTTAATCCCATCTGTCGGCGTTCCTTCATATCACCATCCATCACTCTTCCTCCTCCATCTCTACCACAACCAAAAATAAGAACGCTCGTTTCTTTATACATTGAGAGAATTAAAATGAATGAATGGTGCGTGTCGTGAACCACAAACTTTGGGGTATCAGGGCTGGGCAACGACCAAAAGAATAAACTCGGAAAATCTCAAAACGCCCAAAACCCAGAATGCAGCTCCGTGTATCTTAAAACTGCTCCGTATTGTCGTACAAGGGCCGATATTACGGCCTCAATGTTACATCTCCCTCGTCGTCGCTGCTGAGCTCCATCTCGCCGTCACTGAGCTCGCCTCGGGCAGCTCGCTGCGCAAGGTCCCTCTCTGAGTAAATCTCCTGCTTTCTAGAGTCGGCCTGCTGAAGGCAGTCGACGTACGTCCTGAATTTGACGATCTCGCGGAGCAGATACGCACTCTTACGCTCCCAGTTAGCCATGGCCTTCACAGCATTGCCACCCCTAGGAGTAAATGCCAAGAGCATGGGGCTGCGTAGTTGGTTATGAGCCTGTAGCTCTGCCTCGATGCTCTTGACGTAGGCATCCAAAGTCTGAAGCTGTTCTGCTTCTGGCGAGTTGCTGGGGCGCATGCTCTGGGTTGGCGGTGCCCACTCTGCGATATGAATGCGGTCACCAGGGAGCTTGCCTCGTCCGCTGTTATTGGTAAAAGCACCAGCGACATGATCAAAACTTGATCCTCGGAAGCTGCCACTGTTGACACTCGATCTTCGGCCATGAGCTGCGCTGCTGCTAGGACGTGACGTCTTGCCGTTGGTTGTAGTTGTCGTCGACGTCTCATTGATAGCGGCGACCAAGGCATTGTTAACGATAGCATCGCTCCATCCGTATTCAATGTTGCTGATACCGCCCGTCAATGGGTGGGTGCTCAGTCGAGCACTCCAATAGTTCGCCGTGTTGACAAACTCCTTGCAAATCTCGGGTGTGCCAACTTGGAATAGGTGAACGGCACCATTAGGCAAGCTAAGCGCCCAAACGTGAGGGCGCGTGCGAGAGTAGCCTGGCGGTGGAAGAGCAGATGCAAGAGTTTGCCGAAGGTTAAACGTGCCCAGATTCGTTGCATTGTCTTGCCAGTTGCCGCCTCCAACAATCGCAGGGGGTCCACCATGTCTGCCGCGATTCCTCTGTCGAACCGACTTGTTTGGCTGGAAAGAGAACAAACTCATTTGTCCCTTCTGGATGACAGCAAACACTTCGGACCAATGCCTGTCCTTGGCCTTCTTGTCCACGCCATCCAAATGGTGCTTGTGAGTGACAATTCCCTCCTTGACCCATGGTGGTCCAGCAAGTTCAAGAGAGTCATCTTCAAGAAGTTGTGCAGATGGAAGATCGGCGCTCAAAATCGATGGTGCCGTCTCCCCATATGCGTCCTCGTCTCGAATGATGGCTTGGCTCAGGGCGTTTGCAAAGCCAATCGATTGTTGGTAATCACCCCGGGGCAAGGCAGAGCCAAATGAATCTTGAGAAACTGACGTCTGAGTCCTTCCCAGAGAATGGCGGCTCCAGGTAGCCGACGAGACAGTGTGGCTCCAGAGGGAGTTTCCATCGTCAAAGCTAGTACGACTAGACGAAAATCCATTGCGGCCAAGGCCGGGTCGAGATCGGCTCTTGGATGCCCACCTCGCCGTGTTGGCCCGACCATTCTCTGAAATACGACCACGAACCGACAGCTGACTCTCCGATGGTGCCTTGCTAAGGACGCTGGGGCTTCTCTTGAGCATTCCCATAACAGAGAGTCCTCCGCTGTTCGACTGTGGAAGGCTCAGATTCTTCTCAGCTTCGGCGCCGAACAATGGTAGACGCTCGTCTCTAATGGATGTGTAAATGCCTTTGAGAACAACCTCGATCAGTTCTTCCCACGCCTTCTTGCTTCCATTGAATCGGGACTTGACCAATGGGCCACACTCATCGTCACCCTCTCCAGGGAGAGTTCCAGAATCTGCACGAGGTGGGGGCCTGAACGAGTTCCTGAAAGACCTTCGATCCTGCTCCGAGGGCTGTTCTTGGTTCTCGCCAGTTGCAAGTGAGCCCCTGTCTGGAAGAACACTTGGCCTATGAAACACATCAGGGGCTGATTCCTCTACGGCCTGCGTGATGGTTGTCATGGTGTTCTTGATGAATTGACTGCGGGTCATCTTCTGCTCGATATCAGCCAAATGCAAGTCAGTGTTGAGCAGCATGATCGAATAGCAAATGGTGTGGATCACATCTATCGTCAGTTAGCATCAATAACCACTAAGAGTGCAACAGCTCATCTCACCAGTCACTATGAACCCATGGTTGGGATTGCAGTCACACCATCTCTTGGAGAAAGCCACAAGAATGCGGTCCACCTGCTGCGTCTCTGCACGGAACACCAATCGTCCGCATACTTGTCGCAGAGCATGAACGATGCTGCGGTTGGTAAAGTCGTACAACTCCATGTAGGCTTGCAGGGTGCGTTGCCTGATTGGACCTTCTTCACCCATCCAAGCAGCCGCCTTTTCTTTCTGGACAAAGTCCTCATTTCCATCATAGATCTTCTGTGCCTTCTGCTTATCATCCTCGGTCGGATCGCCGATAACGAAATCGGGCTCGTCAAGGGCATTGGTCTTGATGGCGTCGAATGTGCCCAGCACCTTGGGACTGGGATCTGCCGAGCTCTCTATCCTCACGCTAGGAGGAGCGCTGAGGGCAGACTTGTAGTCTGTGCCAGTTGATACTGATGCAGGGCTTGTCGCTCGTGCACCTTCAATAGGCAACGCAAGGGCTGAACGGTTGGGGTCGTCTTCTGAGTCGGTCTGTTCCGGTCGCTGGAACGACTTCTTGACCCTAACGGTGTGATCTTTGGCGCCTCGGGGGCTGTCCCGTGTCGTCATGATGTCTGATGGCCTGGACTTGGATTTGGCCTTGGACTTGTTGGAAAGCTTCCGGTTTGAAGGGCTTCCCTGGTCATCGTCGTTGTCGCTAACCCCGTCCAGGTTCAAGAAGGAGTTGTTGCGTGTTTCAATCGCCTTGGTAGGCCTCTCGGGTGGGGGACGCGAGGGTGTGTTATTTCGCTTGGCCAGGTACTCATCAGAATCGGATCGTACTGCCCGGATCCTGGCGTTGGGGCTTGGCGAATAATCAGGGGAAAAGTCTCTCTTGTACACTTCCCTCTCGGGGGTATTGTCGACATGGTCGGGGGTTACGTTGGAGATGTCGGCAAGAGGAGAGGGACCTTGGGGAGTGCCTTGGGCAGTCTGTCCGGTTCGCAGATACGGGTTCATGACCTTTCGCAGGCTGCTGACCGGGCTGGGCTGGGGTAGAGTAACACCCATATCTCGTTCTCGTTCAGGTGGGACAGCGATGGGAGCAACAGTAGGCACGGGCGGTGCAGGCATCGACGTGGGCAGAGGGGGAGGATCGTCAGTGACGGACTTCTTTCGGCGGCGGAAGAACGATGACGGCTTCTTTTGCAGCACAGGGTGGTGTGAATGCGAGGACGAGGTATCTCGGGAGGGTGGCGTCGAGCCATTGGAGACCATCTTGGAGTGGTCGGCAGAAGTGGTCGAGTGTGGGGTTTGAGTTGTTGTTGTCGAGTCGTGGTTGCTGTTGTGTGAGTTGCTTCTGGAGGAGCCAAAGACCCTCCTGAAAAATCCAGGGCGTTCCTTCACGGGTGCAGGTGCAGGCGTCGCGGGCGCTGGGCCGCTGTGCACGGCCACGTCCTTGGACTTTTCATACCCAACATGGGGTGCAGGTGCCGAATCTAGGTCTAGAGTTGGCACTGTAGGTGCATTATCCCGTGGATTGGGAGGTTTGCGTCCGGACACGCTCTTTAATGAGCGGCTGCTGCGTTTGTGCTCGAGGGGAGGCGGCTCCAGGGGCGCGGGTGGAGGTGGCGGTACAGTAGACATTGTCGGCATCGTTGGGATCGACGGCTCCCGTCGCGGGCCGCCCGGGACCGTTGGAGTAGGGGCAGCGTCGTATTCATCGGCGAGAAAGTTATTGGGAAACTCGACTCGGAAGGGGGACGGTTCAACGACGGGGGCGCTCTGCGGCGGTGCTTGAGATCCGTAGTCGAAGCTGGCAGATCTTCCAAACCCGCGCGCCCATCGCTGGCTCCCAAGGACCTGAGCGTATCCGGCATCGACGCTGGTGGTGCTGCTGCTCTTGCTGCCCGGCTTGCCCCCTCTTGAATGCATGGCTCTCGATGAACCACTTCGGTGCCCCTCGCGAACGCTATTGAGACGTGGAAAGCTCGATTGGAAGTTGGAACTGCTGTTGCTTCTTCGGCCGCGACTCGAAATGCGGCTGGAATCGTCTGCGCCCTCCAGGTCGGAACTATAGGAGTATTGGTGGCCGTTCACTCGAGGTGGTCCTGCGACAGAATTGGCAGCGACCCAGCTCCGTGTCTGCTCGGCGGCGCCAAACTGGGGCGAGGCTTCGTCAAAGGTATGTGAGCGCGATCCAGGGGAGGGTCCGTACTTGTCGCTCAGCTGTGCCATGGAGAACTGGTCGAGCGACAAGAGCATGTTAGTGACGAGCGAGTCTCGGGTGACGTTTCGGGGAGACAGCGAGAGGTCGTGCGAATCTCGCTGGTTCACATGCGGCGGCAGGCGGTCGGCCATGTCGTCCTCGACGGGAGTAGGGTTTTCTAGAAAGGACTCATGCGCGTCGGTGTCGATGGGCAATCTTCTAAGCGCCCGACCATCAGCGGTGGGCAGTGAATGTGACTTAGACAAGGCGGGCACGGCTGGGACGGCTGGCGGCGGCGGCGTGCTGTAGAGCGAGCCGTGGGGAGGCGGCGTCTGCGGGTGCGGAATGACGCGCCGGACGTCCCTGGACAACGGCGACGCAAGGGATGACGGTGTGGTGTTGGTGTTGATGTTCAGGTCGTTATGGGGCCGACGTCGAGTCCAGCGACGAGCATTGTCCGCCGACGATGATGGGGGCGAAGACGAGAACGAGGGCGAGGGCATGGCCGTCGACGGGGGCCCGGGTTGGGAGGCTTCCTTTTTGTCTGGATCAGATCCAATCTGAGCAGCTAAGGCTTGCTAGCAGCCCGCTTTCCGGTCGGTCGAGGCGAGACGACGCCAGGATGCAAAAGCCACGCGCGAGATGGTCGGCCAGTTGGCTTGCTGGCTTTGACTGGGCCTGGCGTGACAGAGGGTGACTGGTAGGTTGTTGGTCTCTCCTCTCTTGTCCGTCCGTTCGTTCGACGGCGTCGGGCGAGGAATTTCAGTAGTACGGAGTACTTTCACTCACTTTCCTCTGGATCCAACAAAGAAAGTATCGCGTCGCCCAGGAGCCAAGGGTCCCCCCATTCGTCCAGTCCCAGCGAGGGAAGCGTCCGTGAAGAGAGGGTCGACAGGGGTGTTGATGCAGGGGCAGACGCTGGGCTAATTAACTTGGTCAAAAAGCCTGCGAACACCATCCACCAGACTTGAGAGGTTAGAGGTACCTGGTACTGGACTGGACAGGAGGGCAGCCAGAGAAATGTATGGCTTGCTGGACAATGTGCGCACAAGAGGATGCGGAGAAGAATTGGATACACATGAAACACTTTACTCTCGGGCATGCGCAAGAACGGATTCCGTCCGACGTCGCATCGTAAGAGGAAGCAGAACAGCAAGCGCGCCCGCGTGTTTGCGTTGTATCTGTCCGTTAGGTAGGCTCTGTGGGCTCTGCGCTGGCTGCTAATGACTGGAAGCACTACATCATGGCACGGGGTACCTGACTAAACCTGGTCCCTGGTGGTCACCATCACCACCACCACCTGAAGATGAATCTACCTACCAGTCGCTGCAGCTGCAGGTAGCCTCCATGTGCCTCTGGGCTCTTGTATTCTGTACAAGTCCACGGGTCGTTCTCTAGTTCATCCGCTCGCGGCAAGTATCCATCCAGAAATGCCCCATGCTGCAGATCCAAAACAAAGAGTAAGCCCACCAAAAAGAAAGAAAAAAAACGCCAATCCAAGACCAACGAAGGAACATCATGATGATCGTGGCCGTGATGGCGCCAATTCCCGCCCGGCGCTGGCACTACCGGGACTGGCCTCGAATCGCAGCCTCGGCGGGCCGAACCAAACCTTGGAGAAGCCTCTTCCAGTCAAAGCAGCATCCAGCCAACCTTGGACGAGTCAGCGCGTGGTTAAACTCTAAAGCAGCCAGTCAAAGTGTTCACTACTGCATGAACCAGGGAAAAGAAAGTCATTCTGATGAGCGACGCAAATCCCAGGGCTTCTCGAAGAATAGTATGGAGCTGATTGATGAGGGTCTGACCCAGTGGGTTGGGCGGTGAGGCGAGGCTCAAGACAGGACAGGGACCCTGAATAGCAGGCAGGGGAACCCCTTTTTTTGCGACTCCTTTTGAGCGTGAGCATCTTCATCTTGTGTGATTACTTTGCCTACGGAATGGATCATTTCTGGTATGGAAGAAATCTAGCGCCGGGCGTTGGTGACGACGGGGACAGGGGATGCAGGGGATGGCTGCAACTCTCCAGATCAGGTCATGGAAGCACGGATGGCCCCTGGTGAAGCCATGTGAGCGGGCTCAAAACAGTCGACCTAGGTTTCCAGTACATTGCATTGTGTTAGGAGCCGGAACTATCCGTCAGCTCTTGATATTTCCAGAAGATGAATCTGCTGAAACATTGCCTGTGATGTTTGTGGCAATAACCATGGTGTTCCGTGTAAGTAGAAGCAGGCGTTCTTGTCTCTCTACAACCGAGACACGCTGATCCACGCAATGATGAAACTAGAGGATGAAAAACAACTTGACCATGACGACAAGCGACTCATGTCATCAAAGAAAGTACTCTGTACTATCCATCGCAACCACGGCGGTGGCCTCGGACGCAAGGACATTTTCCCGAGGTTATCACCAACGCTCTCACCTAACAAACGAAAGCTAAAACCGACAAAGCGCATGCAAGCTCACGACGGTGGCGAGAAGCTCTCCTTTCGGTTGTTCCCTCGGTGTTGTATGTTTCACCGTCGACCGCTGCAGATGCAAGGTACATGAGACAGCTCTGCGTGCTGCTCCGGAGAATCTCACTGGCTGCTTGCTGTGCCTCGTGTGAATCCAGCTGGAAGGATGGAAACCTCTTAGCGCGTGCTCCCTGCAGGCCGGGGGGCACCAGCACCTTTTTTTCTTCTTGCATCTGCTTTCTCCGAAGCGAGCTTGGATGGATTCTATTATCGTCTGCAGCTAACGTGTAGGTGTTTGTAGACCAGACGAAAGGTGGCTAGATTTATGCATGCAGTACGAGTCAAGATCGAAGAGCAAACATCCATCTTTAATCCGGCATCAATACGAGTTGCTGCGTTGTGTTGGCGAGATAGTTTCTTGTTCATTAGCTAACCTAGACTTTCAGCTGAGAACATCGCTCTTCCAACGCTTGGGCTCTGGCTCGGGCTGGCTCTGGACATAATTGGTTCTAGAAGGAGGGTCAAGGCTGACAATCCCTGATGCCAAGTTGAATACCGAATAAATTCAGATAAATTGAAGTCATCCTGACGTTAATTGACAAGAAAATCCACAACAGAAACCCCAACTGCTTGACAGAAGAAACTGGTCAATGTAATTTGGGGGTTGGAGTCCAAAGACCCAGACCCAAAACCAAGACCCGAGGATGCAGCTCGACTCCCCGCAATTGCGCTGTCAACCCCGCACGTGCAGGGGTTGATTAAGCTCGATTCAGGCTGGCGTCTGGCAACAAAGTCGCACCTGACCTCTCCAAGATGGGGTCACTAACAAACTGGAACCCCGACATCAACAAGTCATGCTTCTTTCTCCTGTCCGTTCTCATACGAGGACGTCAGGTGTATGTCTCTGTCTGCTCACCTTGTCTCACCGACTGCCTCTTGTTGAATATTCTCCATTGACCGCTCAGACCGAATTCGCCAAGACTTGTTTTTTCTGCCCCCTTCACTTACACGCGACATTGACATTGTTGGCCGCTGGGCCGCGTCTGTGTCTGTCAGGTCCCTGAGCAAAAGCTGCTTCAGCAAAACCCGACCTCCCTGCCAAAATGACTTCGTTCTCAATGACGGACAGCTCCTCGTCGCCATCAAATAGTTGGCCCCTGGATCAGTTCGTCCAGGATCCAGGATACCTTGCCTACCAGGAGGAGCTGCGATGCCTCATCTTCAACACTGCTCAGACAGCTGCGCCCTCTCGCGAGTCATCCCCTGCCCCAGGGGAATATGGACCACCCGATGAAGAGTTTGTGGCCCAGGCTCAGACAAAGGCCGCCCTCTCGTCTGGACGACGACTGGAGTATCTGAAAAATTATGTTGCTCAAGTAGCTCCATGGGTATGGCCATGTTTCGAGTCCTCGCGACGCCTGCTAATTGGTTCATGCAGCTCGACATGTTTGACAGCAACAGAGCCTTCACTGTTCAGGTTCCGGTTCTCGCTCGCCGCTGTCCGGCTTTGCTCTACGCAATTCTTGCCCTATCTGCGCGTCAGATGGAACGCAAGGAGGCGAAACAGCATTCTTTCGATAGTCTTGAGCTGTACCAAGAAGCTATTCGCCTTCTCAACCCCCTGCTTCAAGCTCGAGACCTCACCATCATCCCGATTTGCGTCATCCTCTGCTGTCTGGAGATGATGTCCGCAAGCCCCCAGGACTGGCGTCGGCATCTCGAGGGCTGTGCGGCCCTATTCGACGCGTTTGGCGTCAATGGTTTCAGTGGCGGACTCTTACAGGCTGTATTCTGGTGTTACGCAAGAATGGGTTTGCATTTCCTCATTGTCTTTATTCTACCCTGATGCTGACTCTCTCTAGACCTTTGTGGTGCTCTAATCTCCGACGGAACACAAGGTACCTTGGTTCCTCTGGACAAATGGCTCCCCCCTGGCGCAAATCCAGATTCTGCTGCCGCCATCTTCCGGGACCACCGCTCACCAGATATGCACGCCAATTACTCAGTCTACCTATGCTCCAAAGTCACAGAGCTCGTTGCTGACAGAACTCACTATGTTGAGCTCGGTGAGGACAACGGCTGTGATTCGGCCACCTTTGAGAGACGTTGGTTACGGCTCTGGAACGACCTGCAGACCTGGCTGCAAGACCGGCCCTCAGAAGTCGTTCCGGTTCAATTCATCGAAAGCCGGCCGTTTCCCCAAATTCTTTTTGTCCACTGGGCAGGAATTTCGTCCAACCAGCTCTACCACACTGCCTGCACCCTCTTGCTAGGCTCGAAACCGCGAGAAGTCAAACTTGATGTGGGACCTACAGGATCTGCCATCTGGCATGCCAAGTGCATCTGTGGCATCTCCTTGACCAATCCGCACCAGGGGTGTCTCAACAACGCCATCCAACCCCTGTGGATTGCCGGAAGGCTTCTCAGCCACAAGTCAGAGCACCTGCTTCTCTCCAAGCTTATCCAAAGCATAGAGGCAATGACTGGCTGGGCAACTTGTTGGCGCATCGCAGATCTCGAAAATTCCTGGGGATACAAGGTTCGATGAGCGTCTAATTCCATCTCTTGCCTAATCTCGAGAGATATACTTTAGACTACGACAGCTCCCTAATCCGGCTGCCATTCATGGACCAGCTGCGCCGAGAGCGCGTTTACATTCCAACCCGTCAGAGATCCGATGCGGTCGATCCCACGCAGAATCGCATGCTGCTGGGGCTCATAGGTCATCCTCTTGGCGGCGAGATAGAGCGAGGCCAAAAGACTAAAGTCCCAGCTGGTTCGTGTGTCATTGTTCAAGCTGATGCCGCATATTCGCTGAGCGTGCCACAAGGGAGAGAGATACACCGACCGGCCGTGCTCCTTTGGAAGAGTTCGCGGCCGATTCTGGAGCAGCAATAGCATTGAGGTGTGATAGAGTTGGTTGGCCAAGACGGCCGCTCCATTGGTGAAGAGGACAAGAGGGAATAGTTGCTCATTGTCATCAATCTCCAGCATGGGTTTGAAATCTCGAGGACGGTTCGTGTACCACATTTTCAGGGCTTCGGAAAAGGATTTCCATCTCTGAGCCGCAGTCGGACGGATTATGCCAGGGGACGTTGCGACGTCGCCTCCGAAACAATAATTGAGAACCTGAGCGCACAGGATTACTGGTTCCCGATCGTATTTAAACGACTCCCTGTATATTCCGTTCATGGGTGAAGAGGTCTCGAAGGAGATGAGCGAGGGGATGGACACGGGTGAGCCGTTCATAAGGCCAACACTAAGATCTAATACTTGGTTAGTGATAGTTGACAGTATCATCTGCGGCAGACTTACTGAGTCGTAGCATCATCCAAGATGTAGCTAATGCGACAGAAGGATGCTGCTCCTGAAAGGAGGCCGAATTCAAAGAATCAAAGCCTATACTCTTGGATGGACTCTGCCATGAAGTGGGGGGAGTGACGAAATGGCGACGGAGGGCGATAAAAGCAAAGGTCAAGGCATTGCGTAGAATGTCGGCACTCGAATTGTTTGGATCAGACGGTAAGATGATTTGTTCCCCAAAGTCAGGCTCAACGTGACCTCCGAGGGTCGTTAAGGAGAGAGAAAGAAGAGAGTCGAGAAGGGGAGCCGAGTCCATAGCAATGCGCGGTACCAACAGGCCAAAGGTCTGGTTCGTGTCACCGATATCCAGCTATGAATAGGCCTGTCAGCTATGAACTTGTGCGTCGCAACAACTGAGGTGTACGTACCCATGGTGCGATATGATATCTGTAGTGTCGCAGCAACTCAACTGCACGATCCTGGGGCATATGCAGACAATTGGGAAAGATCTCAGCCAGGGGCTTATCCCTCATGTCAAACTGAGTTGGAGTGGCATGGTGTTGACCATGGTTGGGAGACTCGAAGAATCCTCCATTGGCAGTGACCTGAGAGGTGACAGAAGCCGATTGGGGAACATAATGATCGTTCCCTAACGATAGAAGTCCATCAAGGGCAGTCTCATAGGCAGCATTGGATGGCGAGATGCCAATGGTGTAACTGCTGGGATCTTGCAGTTCATGACTGCCTGAAGCATGGGGAGAGGTGGCGCTATAATCTCCCAGACTGGGGCTGATCAATGCTGAAGGTTCAGGCGGTTGCTGCTGCTGCTGCTGGTGGATGAGATTCTCATTGGGGGATGCCGACTTTGGTTCAACAGGTGTGCTCAGCCTCTTCTCAGGCTCATTCGGGGATGCTTCATCATCTTGGAACTGAACACCAGGCTTGGCTGCAGTCGACTCTGGGACGACAAACTGCGAGGGGAACAATGTGTTAGTGGGGGGGATCAGGTGAAGAAGCTATAGAAAGCTTGGACTTGAGCTGAGCACGCACTCTCAATTTAGCATACGAGGGCTTTGCAGCGCGTGCAGGGTCTCCAGACGTTTTGGCGTTCTTTTCGAGAAAGGATAACCGCGTGCCGTACTGACACTCGAAGCCGCCATCGACGCACCGTTGACAAGCTGGTTTACCTTCATCGCCTGATAAAAGTCGTGTTAATGATGCATAACACATCCATGGGCGATCGACGATCGAATGGCATCTTACATTTTCGCCTGCGGACCCTGCACTTGAAACATCCCGTTCTCGTCCTCCTGAGGCGGGTCTTTGATACCGCATCCGTCATTATCGAGAAAAAAAAAAGTTGGGGTGCGTAACAAGGGAGAAAAAAAAATGTGGGATGGGAAGGGAAAAGAGTGTGTGGACGGCCAAAGTGGGAAACTTGAAGCATTTGGGTATTTTCCCACACGCGGGGGGAGAGAGCCGGGGTCAGCCGACTTTGCTCCTTGGGGAAAGGCTAGACGCTTCTAGCGCGAGTCAAGGTGACGACGAGTCAGGTATTGTTAAGCGCCTTGACCGACGGGGGTACCTGACTCGGTCTGTCGGCTTCCATCATGGAGGGGCAGCATCATTGAAGCGGGGGTGAAGAGAAGGGGAGGAGGAGGAGGATAAGAGAGGACAAGGGAAGGGTTTTTTCTCTTTCGTGTTCAAGTTCAGACTCACTTGCTTTCATTTCTTTTTCATATTATACCATTTCTCACAAACGTCACAATGGCTCCCTCTACCATTAAGCTCGCCTCTGGGCACGAGATGCCGCTTGTTGGCTTTGGCCTCTGGAAGGTCCCTGCCGACCAGGCTGCTGAGACTGTCTACAACGTATGAGCCTCAATTCGAGAGCTATGCTTTAACCCTTCATAGCTGACAAGCTGTATCTGTATAGGCTATCAAGGCTGGTTACCGACTCTTCGACGGAGCGTACGACTACCAGAACGAGAAGGAGGCTGGCGAGGGTATCAAGCGCGCCATCAGCGAGGGCCTTGTCAAGCGTGAGGATATCTTTGTCACCACCAAGCTCTGGAACAACTACCACAAGCGCGAGCATGCCCTGGCCATGGCCAAGCTTCAGAACGAGGCTTGGGGTCTCGGCTACATCGACCTTTACCTGATCCACTTCCCCGTCTCTCTCGAGTACATTGACCCCGCGACCCGACGATTCCCCGTGAGTGATCTTTATACGTATTACTGAGTGAAATCACTGACAACATTGTTTAGGCTTGGTGGATGGATGAGCAGGGCACTGTCAAGCCCGACAACACTCCTATCCGCGAGACATGGGAGGCTCTCGAGACCGTCGTCGACGAGGGCATTGCCAGGTCCATCGGTGTTTCCAACTTCCAGGCCCAGTCCCTCTACGATCTCCAGCGATACGCCCGCCACCCCGTGTCCTCCCTCCAGATCGAGCACCACCCCTACCTCGTCCAGCCCGACCTGATCGCCATGGCTCAGGAGAACAAGATTGCCGTGACGGCCTACTCATCCTTCGGTCCCCAGAGCTTCAAGGAGCTCCCCGGCATCTTCTCCAAGAGGGCCCACGGTGCCGAGCCCCTCCTCGAGGCCGAGCTCATCAAGGGCATCGCCGACAAGTACAGCAAGACCCCCTCCCAGATCCTCCTCCGCTGGGCCACCCAGCGTGGCATTGCTGTCATCCCCAAGTCCAACAACCCTGGCCGTCTTGCCCAGAACCTCGACGTGGTGGCCTTTGACCTCACCTCGGAGGAGATTGAGAGCATCTCTGCTCTGGACCGTGGTCTGCGATTCAACGACCCTGGCTTCTACCTGCCCAACTACCCCCTGCGCATTTTTGCTTAGAAAGCTATAGGTTGGTTTTGCATGGGGCATGAGTGTATAAGTTTAAAAAGTAATGGGATAGACGTCAAATAGAAATGAAATGAAATGTCATGAACTGTCGAAATTGACATGATTCGCTGTGTCTGTGGCTTGATGAGATTGCTTAATGCCAAGATGGATAAGTAATATATACCTGGAGATGGTGAAAACTGAGGTCTCGTAGCCAATTTACCTTGAATTCTGTTGATATAGGTAATGAATGCACTTGGCTTGGTCGAGTTGTGTCATGCAAACCCCTGCTCGCAGTGGAGAAGGTCGCTGCGAATATCTACCATAGAAAATTGCATGTTTAAATTTGCGATGGAGTAATCGTTACAAAACATCATATTATTCTGCCATCTACTTAATTCTATGCGGCAACAACATCCCCAATGGCCTCTCGAGGTGCCTGACCCCCCTTGAGATCCTTATTCGTCGTCTGAATAACGACCCTCCTATAACTCGTCAAGCTCGGTGTCCCCGAGTCGGTAACCTCAAGAATAATATGCAGAACCTGTCCCTTGGCGATGGCCTTTCGGCTAAGAAGCTCAACGCAGCACTGCTCCGGAGGAGGAAGCGTCACATTGACAATCTTGCCGCCATCATCCTTATTCTCGATCTTGGTGCCGTCTACCTCGAAGAATGTCGCCCATTGCGATGCGCTTGGGTCGCGGTATTGCCACCATTTGTATGTGAGCTCGTCTCCGTCGGGATCATAAGTCCCAGTGGCGTCGAGTGTGACAGTGGTACCGGCCTCGGCGGAGATGTAGATGGGTGACGAACCTGACGAGCCGTTGAGGGTGATGATGGGGTGGTGGTTGGCCGAGGATAGCGAGGGTGAAAGCGTCCATTGGATCCTGGCGGCAAAGTCGTTTTGGTATGCGTCTCGCCAACGCCAGATGGTTGCGTGGTTGGACTGGTATAGCTTTCCATCCTTGCCTACTACCTTGTCGCAAGCGTCACTATAGTGCTTGCTTCCAAGACCATCCTCGCTGATGTCAGTGAGTAGATAACGGCCTCCCCAAGAGCCAAATTCGGGACGCTCTGGAACACCTAGGCCGTTCTGGATGAGGTATAGAAAGGTAGGGGTATCGCCCTCAGGGATAAACATATAGTCGGGGTACGCAGAGCCGAGAGGACCGATCTGGACATTCTTCTTGAACCACTCCTTGGTAAGCTTGGAAAAGTCGGGACCACCCTGATCAAAACCATAAAACTCGTCGCCCGAGATACCAGTCCACGCAGCCATGCCGTACTGGTTCCACGCGTGCACAGACGAGATGTAAAAGATGTCGGGAAAGGTGTTGCGGATCCAAGCACCCGTGTCGTCCTGGTCCGAGATGGTGTAGACCCTCAGCCTCGAGCGGATGGCGGCGAACTCTTCCTCGGGGATGGAGTGCTTGAGCTTGAAGAGGACTTGGGCGAGGACGTTGGTGCCGCCCCAGACGAGGATCCAGAGGGGATCTTCTGAGGGGGGTTTGACTCTCGAGAGAAGGAGCTCGCTGCCTTCGCTAAGGGGGATGTCATGGCCGATAGCTTTAAAGCCATAGACCTGGGAGTGTCAATAGGGTGAATTGAGTTGTGTGTCGGAGAGAAGTGGCTTACTGGAGGTCCAGGCTTTATGATGCTCTTCAGGTACTCGGCAGTAGGATATTGAAAGTCAGGGTGAGCATGTTTGTTGAGGTTATCGACAGCACCCGCATATGCATCAACGATCTTGTGCATGTCCTGCGGGCAGACCTTGGTCTTCATCCATGTCGAGGTGCATGCGACGAGACCTTCGGTGTTGAACTGGTTAGAGTACAATAGGTATCTCACCAGCGACTCTGCATCGTCGGGCTCATTAGAGATGTCGGAGATGATGAAGACGCGGGGCTTGGAGGGGAAGAATTGAAGTTTTGCTGTGTCGGTAGCCATTGTGTCTGTATGGTGGTATGAATGAGACTATTCGTTTCTACTTTTGCTCATATCATGGCATCCCCAGGTCATCATTATATCCCATCACCAACCATGTCATACACATCTAGCACCTCCTCTTCCGAAGTTGAACCTAGCATCTCATGACTTTGCCAAATGCGGCATGTCTAACCACCAGTTCCCCAGCTTGTGGAGATGAGACAGGGGACCGGGATGTTGGTGTGGAGAGAGAGAGTGTGGACCACGTGGACTGGAGTCGTTTCTTTTGTGTATTCTCGAAGCGGAAGGGCTATGCACTCGAAGGGGAGACCAGCTGATGCGCAGAGACTATGGATACCTTACCTACATGCAGTAACGGAAGAGCAGAAATCGGCTGTGCTGTCGATAAGTTATTGGGGCGGATCATGATAGCAGAGGAGGCGACGACGATGTGGTGATTTTCTCTCTCTCTCTCTTTAACCCTTTTTCTCTCTACTCTCCCTCTGTTTTTCTCCTTCAACAACAACAACAGTTCAACAGACAAGACCAAAAAATGTGCTCCATCTCAGAATCCAAACCCGTCACCAACGGCGAGCTCAAGCTCAAGCTCAACGGCACAGCATCTTCTCAGTCCGAGCTTCTGCAGGCTCCTCTCCCGAACCCCTCGTTGCAGGTAACAGCCGATCACAACCTCAAGAGGGTCGATGCGCCCGTCTATGCGCCCAAGGCTGGTGAGGTGCTTCTTCACGTCAAGGCCACTGGCATCTGCGGGTATGCGGCGCGATCATTCCTTTTGTTACAGAGGTATACTAATTAGACCGTTGTAGTTCCGATGTTCACTTTTGGAAGACGGGATGTATCGGTTCCCTCGTTTTTGAGGGTGATTGTATCATTGGACATGAGGCTGCTGGTGTTGTGATTCGATGCGGAGAGGGCGTCACCGATCTCAAGCCTGGTAAGCAACAACAACACTCCAAAAATCTAGAGAAATCATCAATTGACCATTTAAATTCTCTAGGCGATCGCGTTGCTGTTGAGCCTGGTGTTCCCTGCGGAAACTGCTTCCTCTGCCTCGACGGCCGATACAACCTCTGCGAAGATGTACAGTTCTCTGGCGTTTACCCTTACGCTGGAACCCTCCAGCGATACAAGGTCCATCCCGCCAAATGGCTTCACAAGTGAGTTTTCTACTCTTGAACCTTCAGCGCCACATTAATTGCTAACAATGCGCGCGCGCGCGCCTAGGCTCCCCGACAACGTCTCCTTCGCTGAAGGTGCCCTCCTCGAGCCTCTGAGCGTCGTCCTCCACGGCATCAACTCTGCCCCCATCACCCTCGGAACACCCGTCGTCGTTTGCGGTGCTGGTCCCATCGGTCTTCTTGCCCTCGCCGCCGCCCGTGCCTCTGGCGCATACCCCCTCGTCATCACCGACGTCGAGCCCAAGCGTCTGGCTTTCGCCAAGGAGATGGTTCCCTCTGCCATCACCTACCAAGTTGACATTACCAAGTCGTCCGAGGAGAACGGAAAGGCTGTGAGAAAGTTGTTTGGGGAGAGCGAGTATGTTCAGCCGCGTGTTGCGCTTGAGTGCACTGGTGTTGAGAGCAGTGTCACTTCGGCGGCTTACATGGTGCGGAGAGGAGGTATCCTGATGGTCGTCGGAGTTGGCAGGGCCATCATGAACAACCTCCCATTCATGCACCTATCTCTGGCCGAGGTATGTTTCTTTTTTCACTCTGTTCAATGAATAATAACCCAGCTAACACCGACACAGATCCAACTCCGATTCATCAACCGATACAAGGACACCTGGCCAGCTGGAATCGCCTGCATCGAGGGAGGTCTAATCGACGTCAAGAAGCTGGTTTCCCACATCTTCCCTCTGGAGCAGGCCCTTGAGGGTCTGACCTTCTCGTCGGACCTCAAGAACGGTAGCATCAAGGTGCAGATTGTGGATGAGACTGAGACGACATATTTCTGATGAGAGATGGTTTTTAATGGGAACAAGAATGAACATGAGCATATAGAAAAAGCGAGAGTGTTGTATGTTTTGTTATTTTCTTTTTCAAGTTTAGCATCGACTAGAGTGTATAGACATGTCGCATGTCGAGAATATCAATTCAGTGTCAATTCTATATCTTTAGTATGCATACAAGTGCCATTGAGGGATGACTTTGACGTAGACTTGACAGGTCTTGGCACCAGTAATCTTCCATATCTGCAAGTTCATGCATCAATGGCGTCTTCCAACAATGGTCAACCGTGTATCCGTCGTGCATCTTGGCAGTCCAATACCAATACCACCTTGACTCTAACTTGATACATCGTTAGCACCTATCGACAATAGGTAGACGCGTATATCCAAACAGTCCTGTGCTTTGAATCAGACCATGTCCAAATAGTTGCTCCGACATAACACCGCCTCCGCTTAAGCTTTGATCCATCCCCTCAATATCTGCTGAACCCGTGCCGCAAGAGCAAGGAATAAAACGGACGTCATCCACAGCGCAACTATTCCGTGACTAAATCAGGAACCTCGTTCCCCTGCCCGAGTCCGGGGCCCCCATCTGCCGTCCCACAGGTGCCGACTCGCGGCCTCGCCTAGACCTTTTCCAGTCTCGATCAGGCACTTCTAGACGCCCATCGGCGAACTATGCTCAAGATGGTGTCTTCCCGGGCCCCGAACTTTAACCACGGTGCCGGGGTTTGGAAAGCTGGCAAAGTCACGCTGCCCATGGGGAGATTTCCAAAACCCCAGATTGAGCTTGTTTCCGGGATCTGGGGTAATTGTATAAATAAGAGCAAGAATGCCCTTCTGAGAAGACTCACATCACCAGGCTCCACCAGAGCAGTCAGTTCTTTCAAACATCAATTCCATCCTTCACAATGACGGGAAATCTAGAAAAGACGGGTGCCGAGCACTTTGACGGCGAGAACAATGATCTCGCCCACCTGGCCAACCAGGAGGAGCACGAGATGGGCAAGATTGAGTCCATCAGAAAGTATCCTCTTGCTTTCCTCTGGTCCATCTACGCCGTCTGGTGTATCCTTCTAGTGTCCTTTGAGAACCAGGCTGCCGGTAACATTATCGGTATCCCCGAGTTTCGAAAGGACTTTGGATACAAGTTTGGCGACAGCTATGTGCTCCATGCCGACTGGCAGAGTGCTTTCCAAGGTGGCCCTGTTGCTTCGTAAGTCTATTCCTCGGTTTCCAGTTGCTTCTCTAACTTTCGAAACTACAGAGGTATCATCGGTGCTCTTGGCTGCGGTGCCATTGCCGATTGGCTAGGCCGTCGCGCTGTCATCATTATCTGCCTCGTTATCACTTATGCTGCCATCACCATGGAATTTGTTGCTACCACCAATGCCGTCTTCTTTGGTGGCAAGTTCCTCAATGGCTTTGCTGTTGGTGCTCTGGCTTCCGTGACTGTGTCATATATCGGAGAGGTACGAATTATCCCAACCACTGTTCGCGACAAGTCAATTAATGACTGGCCAATAGATTACCCCCATGGCCCTCCGAGGTATGCTCACCTGTCTGTCCGCCCTCGCTTACACCCTCGGACCCTTTGCCGTCTCTCTCATCGTCAATGAGACAGGTACATATGACAACCGCTGGGCGTACAGGGCTGTCTTCTGTGCTCAGTACGGCTTTGCAGTCGTGTCCACCGTTTTTGTCTTTTTCATGCCCGAGTAAGTCTCAAGACTCAATAACTGTACAAGAACATGGCTGACATTCAACTTCCAGATCTCCTTGGTGGCTCGTCTCCAAGGGCCAACAAGATCGTGCCCTCAAGTCTCTTGCTCGCCTCGGAAGCAAGGGTGAGGAGGGCCAGAAGCGTCTTGCTGCCATCAACCAGACCCTTGATGAGATCAAGGCCGAGACTGCGGGTGCCACATACTTTGAGTGCTTCCGCAAGTCCAACCTCCGTCGAACCATCATCTCGATTGCCCCCCTGTGCATCCAATCCCTCTCGGGTATCATGTTTGCAGCTTCGTATGCGACCTACTACATCCAGCTTGCTGGATACACCACTAGTGAGAGCTTCAAGCTTCAGATTGTGCAGCAGGCCATCTCCATGATTGGAAACATCATGTCCTGGTACCTGGTTGACCGCATGGGTCGTCGCAACCTCACCTTCTACGGCCTGCTCATCCTCACCGTCATCCTCTTCGTCATGGCAGCTCTGGCTACCGTCGCAACCCCTGGAGCCATCAAGGGTACGGTGGCTATGATTATGCTGTACTGCTGGTGGTACAACGTCACCATCGGAGCCACTGCCTATACCATCCTGTGCGAGGTGTCGACCTCTCGCCTGCGTGTCAAGACAGTCGCCATCGGTCTGGCGTCCCAGAACGCCCTCAACATGATGTGGAGCTTTGTCCTGCCCTTCATGTTCAACCCGGACAAGGCCAACATGGGAGCCAAGGTCGGTTTCGTCTTTGGCGGCCTGGCTGTGATCAGCCTTGTCTTCCTGTGGTTCTATCTCCCCGAGACCGCCAACCGAACCTACGAGGAACTCGATGAGATGTTCACCAAGGGTGTCCCGGCCAGGAAGTTCAAGCAATATAAGCCTGATGCTCAGGCCAATGGCGAAGCTGTCAAGACGGCTTATGATGCTGATGCGAAATGAGAAGAATAGAAAGATAGATCAGGATGGGAAAATCCAGGTCGCTGGATGAATCGAGGATCAAACCGGTATGATAATGAGTTATTCCCATCAATTAAAGCCATGCCCTTCATACATAGCAAGACAACTGTGACTCTTCCTTGCGGATTTGATCACATAGAATTTAATGCAAGCACCTCCACACATCCTCTTTGACCACTGGTTTCGTTTAATGTTGAAAATTCCTACGGTTACAGTTAACTAGATGTTCACGCATGTTCTTGTTCGTTCTCGAAGCAGTTCTTCCAAGAGTTATAGGGTAATCGACAATAGTTGTTGGTGTAGGGTGTAGCAACGAGAATGCCTCCATTTGAGGGCTCACATTGAATCCGAGGAAGGACGAGTATCGATCTAAAATTTTTCGGTATAACATGATTGTAATTTGATAGACATACACACATGTTTGAGAAAGAAGCGTTGGGCTCGACGTTGATCAAGATAGGTAGTAGATGCCTCAGGCACGAGGCTTCAATCGATCAAGCCACCACGACAAGCCCACAGCCACCTTTCAACGGCCAAGAGAATATCTCAACTTGAACTCTATACTTCAGTCAGCATATGTAAAACATCTTGGCTTCCATCAAGGCAACACAAAATATGTCGCCGTCCGAGCAATGCCTCGCTCCCGCTTACGTTCCCATGCCAGTCCCGACCTGTTCATGCTCAACGGTCCAATCCCAAGGTCGCGCCGATGCTGCTAAGCCTCCATGACCCTAGTCCACCCAGCCCAGCGCTTGGCCTTGGATATTATGGGTGTGCTGACGTCGCAGATACCCGCCCAAGAGGCCCATCTGACGCGACAATCTTTCCCCTTGACTGCCCAGTAAGGCTGCTTACTTGCTGTTGCCTATGGCGAAACCCGGCGGGAGGCTGTGGCACATCCTCTCGGCAGCTCCAGCTCAGTCAGACTCGTCATTCCCTCCACGAGGCAATTCAGCTCACGAGATCACTTTGACTGGCAGCCTCGTCCTTGTTTCCGGCTTGTTGCATGTGAAGGAAACGCCTAGTACGGTTTCTCTTTCCGAGAAGGATTTATTTATCCTCGTTTCGACCCTGGTTGATCTTTAATTTCTTTTCGCAACTTACCTATTCACCTGGCGACTTCCCTCCCCCAACCTCTCTCGACTGGCATTCGCTATCTATCGCCTGGAGCTCCTTCATGGCCACCAACTGTCGCTTCTGCTGATTCCTCTTATCGCGTCATCTCACTGGATCGTCAAAATGGGTACGACAACTGAGTACTTTCGCTCTCAGATTGGAGAAGCGTCCGTCATCGACTATTCTCATACCGATTTCCCATGGAAACTCTTTGTCAAGGATGTCTACTACTTCTTCGTCTACATCTGGGCTCTGCCTTGGATCGTCTGGCCCATGTACCCTCTTGGATCCAAGGAATTCGACGAACTGTACCCAACTCGGCAGAACCTCTTTTGCATCCTTGTCCACCTGGTTCTGGCCATTCTGCAACTGGCTTTTATCATTGCCTTGCCTTTTTCAGTCGTCTTGCCAGTTTGGATGGCGGCCGCGGGTATTGCTGGCTTCATGGTCCTGAACTCGCTGCTTTGCCGGCTGTTGAACGGTTCTAAGGACACGTACAACTCGGATGAAAAGTACGCCAAGGCCCTGCCTGAACATGAGCATGAGCAGTGGATTTTTCTGAATGGTGTTGCTGTCGGGTATGTATATTTTGGAAACCCTACTTGATATTGACGCTGACGAGTCTCTCAGGGAGCATTGGATGCAGGCGAATCTGAACCGCCTCGCTCTCACCTTTGGTCGTCCTATTCTAGGAGTTCACAATCGAACTTCGGGAGTCATTTTTGATGTCGTCGAGTGTCTAATTCAGCGTAATTTTGGCTATGCAACTGGAGATGTTCGAATCTGCTTCAAGATTCTCAAAGATGTCTTGTACGACCCCAGCAAGTCCAAGGTCATCTTCATCCTGCACTCTCAAGGAGGAATCGAGGGTGGTTTGGTTCTCGACTGGTTGCTTCAGGAGCTACCGCAGGATCTGCTGTCCAAACTCGAAGTATACACCTTTGGAAACGCTGCGAACCACTTCAACAACCCCCATCGCCACAGATCTTCGCAAGCCCTGTCGTCGCGCAAGCCCCTGTCTGCCATGAGCACCATCCTCACTGAGACAACTATTGATTCTCCGTCTGGCAGTCCTCTGGACACCAAGAAAGGCTTGAATGTCAGCATCCCCAGTCTCAAGAAAGAGCATTCCGCGGCGTCATCCACTCGCTCCGTCTCGGCCGCGAAAGACCGCGCATTGAGCCATGTCGAACATTACTGCCATGGCACAGATTTCGTATCGATTTGGGGAATTCTGCATTTTGCCACTAACCGGATGGGATCTCACGAACTGCCGCGCTTCCAAGGTCGGCTCTTTTCTAGAGCCAACGGCAAGGGAGGTCATCAAATGAACCAGCACTACCTTGAAGGCATGTTCCCGCTCAAGGTAGATCCCAAGACTGGGGAGTATACCGGCGCCGACGAAGACAACGAGTTCATGAATGAGGTGATCAAGGTTGGCCAGGAGGGCGAGGCTTCAGCCAACGCCCGCGAAGCATTTGAGATTAGCTGGGCCGGCACACAGGGTTTCGGAACTGGAGAGATCTCGACACCCGTGGAAGTGCATGGCGTCTCGAGTAGGGAAAAGTCGAGACGCAGTGAAGTCCGTGTGAAGGATGTCAGTCGTCTTTGGGCATACAGAAATGGCCAGAGTCCTGTGGAGATACCCCCTATGCTGATTACCGAGAATGGTGTCCCGCGAACAGCTACCTTGTAGGGCTGTGGAAGGCACCGCGCGGGCTTGTATGGGAACATGAAGACGTTACGACGAAAGAATAACTAAAGGTTACAAAGTTGTATATGCTTGAGGTTCACGGCGTTGTTAGGGCGTTATTGTTTATGGCGTGTGTCACCTTGTTTACATAGCAATTACACTTGCGAGCTTTTAAGTTCTCTCAAAATGACATCTTAATTGGATGTTTCGAGCTTATCAACGTTCGTTTCGCTTATTGTGTTCCATATCGCCCCTTATGGGTCTTTCCCCAGTTCGCCTCTATCCCCATACTCCACGATATCGTCAATCACATAAAGCCCCCCGCCTCCACAATCCATCTTTTATCTTTATTAAGTGGTTCCAAAAGTGATCTTCAAGCAGTTCATCCAACTCACCGGGTACAGTATCGTGAAAAAGGTTCAACCTCTCGAATGATCTTCTCAACCAACCAGAACTACACATGATGCTGCAGCCCTACGATGAAGAATCTCCCTGAAAAATCACGTGCCCGGAAGAAGAAGAAGAAAAAAAGAAAACAGAGAATCTCTCGTGCATACATACTGCGAACCCCTGACTCTCGCCTTGTGGGCCATGACGGGATGTGAGTGGGTACAACCAAGTCTGGCCATTGCACAAAGTTAGCCTCCAGGATCATCTTTCAGCCTCAACGGGAGTACGTCATTCGTGCCTGGAAAGGATGAAAAGATGGAAAGATTCCGAAAGGGATCTACAGGTGAGAAAAAAGTTTTCTCCATGAACAGGGGAGCTGTAGGTAACAGAAACGTTTCTATTGGTTCAAGTGTATTTGTGTATCTGTCTGTCTATCTGCTATAAAACAATGGGCAGATTGCCGCCAACTTGGGCAGTGAGACCGCTTTATTGTGAAAAGGTAGCAAAACTCCGACCACTTCTAGGTTTATCCCTCTAAAAATAAAGTACCAAAAGCAATGCCGAGGACCGCGAGAGTAGTGGCTGGGCTTCACAAGCTCTCTTGAGGTCGACGCGATGCTTTGGGGGAATCATGCGTCAAGCAATCCCAGTTGCGACGCTAGAAAGAGTGGTAGGCGGGTTTAAATTTACCCAGCCATTCCCACTGGTTGTTCATAAAGTCGTTCATTCATAGTTTCGTTCAGTCCTTGGACTTGTGCATGGAGCCAGTGACATAGTTCTCCTCAAGGGCGTCAATGCGGGCAATGTCGCCAGCAGCGAGCTCAAAGTCGAAGCTGTTGAGGTTGCTCTCAATGCGGTGGGGGGTCAAGCTCTTGGGCAAGACGACGTTGCCTCGAGCGGCGCTCCAGTTGAGAAGGATCTGGGCAGGGGTCCTGCCGTACTTGTTGGCAATCTCAACAATGGTAGGGTCCTCAAGCTTGTTTCCACGGGCCAGAGGGGAGTAGGCCTCGATCTTGATGCCGTGCTTGTTGCAGAGCTCGACGAGGGTCTGGCGCTGGCAGAAAGGGTGGACCTCAACCTGGTTGACGGCAGGGGGGACACGGGCGTTCTCCAGGAGGTTCTCCATGTGGGCAGCTCCAAAGTTGGAGACGCCAATTGATCGAACCTTGCCGAGCTTCTGGGCAGTCTCCAGAGCACGCCAGCTCTCCAGACGCTTCTCCTCGTCCTGGGCAGGGGAGTGGATCAGGTAAAGGTCGAGATAGTCAAGGCCAAACTTGTCCAGAGAGGTGCAGAGAGCCTCAAAGGTGGCCTCGTAGCCGTGGTCAGAGTCCCAGAGCTTGGAGCAGACGTAGACGTCCTCACGAGGGGTGCCAGTCTTCTCAAGCCAGCGGCGGATGGCACGACCACAAGCCTCCTCGTTGGCATATCGGGCGGCAGAGTCGATGTGGCGGTAGCCAGCGTCCAGCGCGGCAGTGACGGCGTCCTCAGTCTCCTGGCCGTTGGGGGCTTTGTAGACACCGAGGGCGACCTGGGGAATGTAGTTGCCGTCGTTAAGCTTGACCGAGGAGACGGAGCCAGAGTGGCTTCGGACCTGAGTCTGCTCAACAGGCTTCTTGACATAGATCTCACGCTCGGGAGAGGTCTCGGGGGTGATAGCGGAGGGAGCCATTGTGAAGGTAGTTGTGGATGTGTTGTAAGGCAAACGCTGTTTCTGTAAGACGAAAGAAATGAGAGACCTCGAGGATATCAGAGTGTAGATGGTAGAGGCTTGAGAGATGATGGAATGGAGGATGAAAGCAATAGGCTGGACGCATGGGTGTCCTCGACGCCTTAAATACCTGGATTCATTGTTCCATGTCCTCTCGATCCCGATCAATTCTCATCCAGATATCCCTGGCTGGCTCAGCAAGCCTAGAGCTGAGCGTATTCGTCCATCTCGCAAGCCCACCGAGATCCCTCACGGCCGTCCTTGCCGCCCGATACAATACTGCACTGCACAGTATCAACACGCCTCCATCATTTCTCGACGCCGGTGTGGGCCGTGGAGTGACCCCTGGGGACCCCGTCTTGCCGTGGATTCAACAGAGTACCTTAATAAGAGGGTACGTACGGAGTACACTCACGTACATGGTGAGAGTGGGTATGGTGGAGAGGCTGGCGATAACACAGATGCGGGATTTTATCTCGAGGATCCATTCTTTCGTTTTCGTGTCTCCAGTTGATGGACGAGCCGCAGTCTGGAAGGATGACGGCAGTGTGGAACTGGCGATGGATGGATGGATGTCTGCGGACTGCAACCTCTGGCCAAGGAACCCCAAGGGAACTACAGAGCGCGCAGCGAGTGGCGCAGACGCCTCCTGCGAGATCCCTGAATCCCTGAGCGATCCAGGCAGACCCACTAAAAGATGGACCCTGAATATCAACGCCAGCGAGTTTGGCGACACTTCGAGGGGGCCTGTGACGACATTCTAGAAGTTTTGGCATCAAACTTTGGGAAGCGGTGGAGCTGGTATCGATGAGAGGAGCTGTGAGTTGCCCGTCTTTATAACCCCATAGAAAGCTTTTAAAAACCGCGAGAAGCGTGAGATTTGGCCGAGTTGTAGAGCTCGTAGCGGCGCGTTGAATGGTGCATGTGAAGATGACTTCTGCTGAGAAATGGGAGAGCTTTCCGAGCTTCTTGAGGGAGCTATCCGAGTTCGGCTTCCGTTCAAATTACGGAGGGGTACGTACCTGCCTGGTAAAACGTGAAAAATCTCCTAGGGAAGGAAGGACGGGACCTTCTGTAACAGAAACAGAATGGCACTGTGTTTATGCACGCAACGATCCATCAGCTGCACAGTGCATACCGAAACGTAACCCCCCGGCCAATCACGAACCACCACCTTCAGATAATAGCCCGTCCCGTCAACAACTTCTCGGCCATGTTCCAACCTCATCCTTGCAATAACCGCAAACTAGTCGACGTTGGACCGTAAGACGACAGGCCTCGGACACGCGGCTGGCCTAACTGAAGCCTCCGTTATCTTCTCATCTCCACCTCTCTGCAGCCTTTCAAGCAGCCCGACCCTCTTATTCCTGTCCATTGGCCTCGACTCTTCAGCCATGCTCGCCGGACCCACGTGATGGAGACGGGATTCAGGATATCTGACGGTTTTCTCGCCAGCGGCGTCAGTTTTTAACCGAGTGAGACAGTTGCCCGGCCGTCCATCGCGCACCGGGCGGCTTCATCGCCCAGGGGTGGACTCGGTCTGCCAGAGACGACATCCACGCCCTCATCTCGTTGGCTGCTCGTGGTCCGTTTGCTTGGTTGCAAATGTCTCAAGCTGATGTATCTTGGTGGATCCAAGCGGACTTCTCAGCCTGTTTGTGCGCAGTTTTCCTCACTGTATCTGACGGACCTTTGCTCGATCTGAACAGGAACTGTGTTGGGCACGGTAAGAGTTCTCCGTCGCTATCCACGATCCAGAGTCTGATACGGAGCTCAGACCAGACCAGAGTCCCGCGAGTTTGCCCATCTTCCCCAGGTATGGTCTGGGGTGCGTCTCTAGGTGTTCGTTCTCCTCCCGACTTACACGCGACCTCTTGTCTCTCTGCTCCCGCTCTCGACTTGTGACCATGCCAAGAGGCTGAGATATCTCAGGACCCTGGTCTATGAAGTCCCTGAAGGCAGCTTTTCACATGTCTGCGCGCTTCAGGGTCTTTTCGTACCAGGATGGCAGCTTCAGCACACCAGTAACCTGAGCTGACTGGGTTGGTTTGATGACATCTAGGTCCGTTTTCTCGACGCATGTCAAGTGCGCTATTCTATTCCCGTCGACTACGGCGGCTTTCCTTGTCAACTTTTACCAGCCTGGCCTTGTCTGGCCACGACTCAGAAGTCCACGCACCTTGGCGGCCTAGTCTGATCTCGGTACCAGACGAGGGAACTTGCCGATCCTGAGACAAGGGATCGACGCTCAACAACCGCCAAGGATCTTTGTGACGTAGTTTGAGCCATCACCACAGCCAAGCGTTCAAAATCTGCCTGGTATCCAATCGACAAAAGCGCAATCTGTCAACTCTGTGCCGAAGGCCGGTGTATCGTACCAGACACTCAGGAGGCCTCGGATTTTTCACCCCCGATTACTGCGCCAACTGCAAATAGCACATGGCGGTGTCCCGACGAGTGCCTCGACTGCCGAAACACCATGTAACATTGTCAATCCGAGAAGCCCTTGAAACAGCAAGATCTGCCCATGTCATCTCCCATGAAGAGCACGTCGATTCGAGTGGAGCCCTACACGTTCCTTTCAAATCTGAGTTTACCGCACTGTCTTGGTTCATCCCGAGTGATGAAACCGGGGTGTTTGCTAGATATCCTCTGACACCAAGGCATCATGAGTATTCACTTGAGAACTGATCGAGGAGGTTGGCTACCTAGGACACAACAGTTCAGCTGTTGAACCACAAAGGCTCTGGAGTTTTCCAAGTCAGGCCGCAGTGCCTCGCACATCCATGCATTACCATTGTTCAGGCTTCTTCTTTTATTTTCACTCTGCCTCGTGTCTGGCGTTGGAGTCCTTCTGCAACTGACAAGCAGACTAGTCTCCACCAACCGCATCCGCGGCCAATACTACGGCCGTCATTGCGCGCGCGGCAACTCACCATGAGCTCTCAAGGAATCGACGTCACTTCCGAGACCCGCCTTGGACTTTGAAATGTTTTTCTTACCAGCAACCATTCAGCCGATGGTGGTGGAAGAGTATCCCGGTACTGACAGTGCTTGACTTGCCCCTAAGGGCTATGCCGAGGCTCTGTACTGCCTACCAATGTGCCGGACTGGAGGATAGGTGGTCAAAGGCGTTGTTACGAAAGGTTAATCGCGGCCGCTGGGAGACAATCGTCCCTAGTTTGTCCACTCGGCGAGAATTCTGTCGCGGAGTCGGTCACTGATCACTACTCTACGCATATCGGGATCAAGCCACAGAACAAACCACCACACCCGGCGTCCCCCTCGTCAAAATCCAGCGTATCAGTCTTGTCAAACTGCCTGCCACGAAGGGTCGCTGCCGTGCCCATCTTTTCCCTCGCGTCATGCAAGGAAGCAACCTAGGCAAACGACCATTGATGGACAGAGTACTTACCCGCTCTGGTGGGAAGGCCGACCAGAATGGTCTTGAGATCCCTGCTATCAGGACGATTGACGATTCACGAAGACGCCGTGGCAAGATAATGCTACAATATTATGCCGAATGTTACAGCCAGGGAGCAAGGAAACGAAAAAGATGACGAACATCGTTTCCTCAAAGAAACAGTCTAGAAAACTGGCAAGGGGCCAACATTCCGACATTTTAACTCCCGACTGACTAGTGAAGCAAAGAGGCAACATCACGATTAACGCCGTCTATTTTCCGATAATGTTTTCCAACCTCTATGGATTCTCGGTATACCCCTAACGCCGCCTCTATAACCTGCGAACCTCAAAATTATGCCACAGTTATATAACAGTTGGCAGAACCTGCTAGGACAAAGGAAATGGTTTAGCCATAGTTGGCAGTTCCTCACACCAAGTCTCGTTAGGATTGTTGTCGCTTCTCCGGATCGGCATCAAGAATCCCCAACCCCATGGGCCTCCTCACTGGGGACACGATCTTATTCTTCTCCAGTGTAGACGCCGTCTCGTGTTTTCTGTGGGTAGGCAGGTATGTTTGGTGGAGAGGTCAAGGTCGTCCTGCTACTTGGAGGCGAGTGCCCAAACTCAACGATGTGTCCATTGAACTGGATCCCCCCGGACCCCGACCTCTGCATCTCCACCGCTTCGGTCGCTTGTCTGGTAGCAAAGTCCCGCCGAGAGTCCCGCTCCGAGACCCACGGACCCGCGTGCCGTTGCCAGGCATGGTAGCTCGTAGGGAAGTTGTCGACGCCGGAAAGGCGCGGTGAGGGCTCCGTCGCTGCGGTCGAGGGGGGCACGCGGATTTGGATGGGGAGACTATGTGACGTCGTTGTGCTCATAGCGGAGCTGTGATGGGTTGAAGGAACGACTAGCTCCGGGTTAGAAGATGGATTGCGTGACATTGGTTGAGATGAGTAGCCGTCTGGGCCTGAGGATGATGGACGCCATGAGGGCGGCTTGAGGGTGCTGCCAATGTGGCTGGTTGGGAGAGAGCTGGACAGACCCTCGCCAGCAACCGCAGCTCGATGTTGAGAATATCTCAATTCGGGGTAGTGACTGACAAGTCGAAGGCTGCTTGTCGAGTTACTAACAATAGGCAGACCTGGTGCCCACTGGCCGATATCCGACTCGAGAGATGTCTGTGAGTGGCTGGGTCCAGTATGAGCTGACACTGGCCGCTCTTGAGAAATTGAGCGCCAGTCTGCGTTGGCAATATCCATCGAAGGGATAGATGCACCGTCAACAGAGCCACTCCCCCCGAAGAAGGGGTTCTCCTCGATGGGTTTCCGAGTCCTTGGCCGTGCTTGACGCTGCGGCTGCGGCTGCGGCTGTGGCTCGACGCTGACATTCTGTGGGCTGTGTGCTCTGAAACCAACTACAGCTCCGCTCTCGATAGCATCGAGATCTGTTTCTCGGTTGGGTCCATTTATCATATAGACAGTCTGGTCATGGTTCTCGGATACCCTCGGACTGGACTGGCTAATGGCATGTTGGACGAGATGAACATGTTCTTCAGCGCCAAGAGACGACGATACGTGCTCTGTCGACTCTCGCCGAGGTCCAACTCGATTAAAGTAGCCTTTAGCTGCCTCCCTCTGCACAGTGCGTTGAGAGTCGTCTTCGAGAAAGTGCGGTGTTAGAATGGTGCTGTCGTCCGGATACGGGATGTGGCCGCGGTGGGGGTTGGGTTCCAGAGCAGGCAGACTAGTCTGCAGATCCCATGAACTCTCCTGCTCGTCTGGGAGCCTGCCACCATCCGTGGCCTCAACCGAGCTCGAGGGGGAAGTGCTATTGGTTCTCTCGAAGACCGACACGTGGGGACCCTGCCCCCATTTCCCGACAGACTCTGTCGTCATTGTGCGTGCGAGAGCGGAAATCTGCCCCTGAATATCCTCGGAGCGACTTTGAAGCGCCCTCTCGGCGGCAACCAATTCACGCGTCGGTTCATCAACCCCTTTGATGTGCTTCAGGATCTTGTGACAGTGGGAAGCATATCTCCGGTAGTCGTCAGGAAGGCCCAATTCTGTCCTGTCCCTAGCACGGCGGTCGCCTTTGTCAAAGGACTTGAGAAATACAGCAGCAGCACGCTCGAGCCAAAATTCAAACAGGCCCTGCTCCTTCAATGCTTCGAGGAAGAAGTTCTGAACGATGGTGTGGATCTTGAGCACATCAAGAGGTTCAGCGGTCGTGTCAGGGTTGCTTAAAGATGGCACATCTTCGATCTCCTCACGCTCGATAAGGGCAAAGGCGATGAGAATAGTAAATGTCTTGTTGAGACTGCCCTTGCCCATCGCATTGTTGGTGAGGACGGGCGTGCGGTTGTCAAGTGCCTCGAGGCCTATAAAATTGTTAGCCTGGTGTCCGAAGTGTGTGGCACAGGGGGGCATACCAAGTGCAAGCATCTCGACGGGGATGCTACCGCTGAAGAAGGACAACAGATACATCAAGCTGAGTGCCTCCGTCTCGCCACGCTCCTCAAGCTTTTCTCGAACAGCCTTGTATGCGCCCAAACCGCCGGCCTGGGGTCGCTTTTTATAAGAGCGGATGTACTTGGACATTGGCTCTCGAGTTGCCCTCATCTGACCAGCGGCGGCATGAATAGCTAGAGGCAAGCATTCTGTCAACCTGGCTATTTCCAGAGCCCGAGCAAGATCATCGGGTGTCCATGTCTTCTTCCTGTCCATCTCTTCCAGCAACAAGATCTGTGCCTCCTCTTCGCTGAGGGGACCCAGCTCCAGTTTCTGGGGGTTATCAAAGTTGTGGTTTCCCGCAATCGAAGTGTCGGTCGATGTCAGGATCATGCTGGTATTGGCTGCATCAGGGATACAGTCGGCCAGGTCGGGAGTGTCGTGGAGAACACCGTCCAGGATGAGGAGCCAGTTCTCGGACCGATTGAGCCATTCTCGAACAAGAGGGATGACCTTGTCACGGTCCTGCAGAGCTGTCTCGTCTTGAATCTCAATCTCGTTTCGGGCCATGGCATGCTTGGCAATTCTCACGAAGGCGTCCATGATATCTTCTGGAGACTTGGCTCGTACCCAGAAAATTCCACCGGGGTAGTCGTGTTTATGCTTGAAGGCATACTCTCTCGCAAGATGAGTCTTACCGCCTCCTGGGATTGACCAGATCAAGACAGCTGACGTTCCATCCTCTCGACGTTCCTTGTCCATCAGCATCTCGTGGAGGTCAATCAGTTCTTGCCTCCGGCCCTTGAAAAAGGAATTCGGTCTGAAGCGCTCTGGATGAACAAAAGTGGGTTCAATCCTTAGCTGCAGAGCCAGCCTCTGTGCCTGGGGGAGAGGCCTCGTCGTGACGTCCATGGTTGAGAGGAGATGGTGATCGCTTGATGTTTCAGAGAATGGGAATAGCTGTGTCGGTTTATCTCCTACGGTGGAAGCGGGACTCTCATTTTTGCGCATCCAGTGTTTCTGGACTTGAGCGGGAGCATCATGAACCCATCGTTGGATGGTAGCCCGGATATTGATGAAGCCCGGGGTTTTCAAGCTGTCGAATTTGCACATGCCCAAATGTGTTGCTTGGATGCCGAAGTAAGTCACATGGGGCAGAGGGGGATTGGATGCTTCTGCGCCGACAACGAAAACCCTAGATGGGGATTGTTAGCTGATCGAGAACACAGGCAATATGAGCCCACAGGAAACTTACTTGGAGCCCTTGATTTCTGACGGTTCGTTTTCGTGAACCATGAGGATCTCGAAGTGTCGATGGATCTTCCAAAACTGATTGTTTATGTTGGTGAGAGCTTCGTGGTCTTTCTTGAGCGTCTTCAAGAGCATAGGCTCGCCGCCGAATAACCTCTTGGGAGCTATCACATCTGACATGGCCTGGATGATGAGGCCCCAAGCGGTGGCATCTGAGCCAGTATGCGGCGTACCTAAGAACACGAGCCCGTATGTTGAGAGGAATAATGATCGCCGGTCTTGAAGATGAGGCTCGCGGATATCGGCCGAACGAATTAATATCTGCTTGACGAGGATGCCGCCGAGGCCGTGGCACACCCATAAAATGGGGTTCTTGAATGTACCCTCACGTTTCCGTCGGTTTATGACGCTCTCTGCAAGCGTTTCGGCTTCCTGGTGTACAAAGTTGTTGCTGATATTTCGAGCAGTTGCCTTGGAGTTGACATCGGCGTTGTACCCGTATACGATGATGTTGGCCTTTTCGTCCTTTAGTGCTGTAGGCAGTAGGTCACGGGGCCAGAAGGTGCCATCCTTGGCCGTCCATGTCTTGTCGGGCGAGCCGTTGAGGCCGTGAACGAGGACGATGTCGACCTTTGCCTCCGGGTGTGTGTATACTGCAGTTGTGTCGTATCGAGTTATGGAACGATTCTCAGACCCCTGCCAGATGGCGGTCAGCGAGAGTTTCTGCGAGAGTTCAGTCATGATGCCTTACCATGATGTGTCGTCAAAGAGGGGGACACTGAAGTTGCGATTCGGTTCTGTCAACATTGGATATTGATCCACGAAGAGAAGAGGACAGCTCGACAGTTGGCGGTAGGTCCGGCTTATTAAATGACCTGCTCAGCCATGAGGCTGCTGTAAAAAGCGCTGCCTGATGGTAGAGGATGAGTAGTCACACTCTCTCACTCAACCAACAAGACGAGGCTATGGGGCTCTAGCCGCCACAACCTGCGTCTGCAACACACCATTGACAGCCGTCACAAGACACAACAGTGATGGTGTGGGGAGCACTGCCCCAGGATAGAAGGGCTGCAATGCTTCCAGTAAGCAAGGGCATCAGGTGTGGCTGAGCCCCTCGCCCGGCTGGGGTAATGTGCAAGGCTTTCTGTCGCCTCGTGTCAGAAGCAGACTCATCTTGACGTTTCGGGCCTGTCATGGCCGGTTTGTTCCTGAATACGGGAGGCGATCATGGCATCACTGGGTTTCTGTGTGACAGGGTGAGACTTTTTGGGTAGATGGATGTCGTATTTATAGGTAGGTAGGTAGTTATATCCGCAGACTCGTTCGTTAGTCCCGGGGCTCAGTTTGGAGATCATGCACGTCTCCCGCGCGGGTATGCGGGATCTTTTCCAGCATGTTACACAGGGTCCTTGATTGAGCTGAGGGTTTGGTCAGGTCGTGAGATGGTCAGAGTTGCGCCACTCGACGTCCAGCAGCAACTGTGAGCGCCATCTTCTTGTGTGAGCCAGTGATAAACCTGTCGGCTCGTACATTACCGAGCCTGATTGCTTGAGTACAGAGTATTTTTCATTTCAGGGCCACGCGTATGTCTCTTAACACGAATAGGTAGCCTAGCATTGCCCAGCCGCGCCCAGAGAGGGAGTAACTGTGTTGGTCAGTGTCCAAAAGTAGCTGAAGGAACCAGCTGAATGCGAGTCTTGGCCTGCCCGCCCCAATACCGAATCTGCCTTCGGTCGCGGATTGAGTGAGTGAGTCAATTCTGGTCACCGAATGGAAACTGTATCATCCGCCACTAAAGTCCCTCACGGAAGGCTCTGAAAGCGCAGAATTGGAGAGCCGACTTCCATCCCTGGCATGGCACTTTGAGCGATTTCCCTACCCCAGGATGAGGCTCTTGCACCAAGCCATGTTGTTAATTGGGCGTCGAACCAATTATTGGGTTGTCGCCTTGAGACTTTGTGCTGTCTTGTTGGACCCCGTGAGTCTGCGTCTGAGGCTCTCGTGGCCTGACTCCATTCACGAGCCGGGAAGAATCTGCAGGTTTTGCGTCGACATTGGGGCTTTCGTCAAGAGGATGGAAACCACTGGATATCGTATTCGTCGCTCCAGTGCATGCTGCGTTGAAATTGAAGCTGAGATGGATGTTGCGCGTCAACGTGGATTTGAAGGCACCAACGGAGCAGGTCAACGTCCAACACAGCCTCATTTCCTCCACAAAATGGAATCTCTTATTCCCGTGGCGCGAGCATGATGACGTATTCTCTTGTGCTGTGGCCAAACTGTATCATGTCCTTGTCCCTGAGCTCCAGGTACCTGCTGTCGGGAACCTTTTCATCGTTCAAAACGGTGCCGTTGGCGCTCTCGAGGTCAATCAGGTAGGGCTTGACCTTGCCAATCTTGTCACCAAATTCGTTCCTCTTCTCGGTGTAGCGGAACTGGATCACGGCGTGCTGCTTGCTGATGCTCGGGTGCTCGGCGGGCAAGTCGACGACAGCCATCTCTCGCCCGACGAGCCAGCAGCTCCTTGCGCCCAGGTCGATCGTGTCGACAATGTCGCCTCCCTTGAAGACGAAGAGCCTCCACTGGTCGCGGGGCGAGGGCTTGCGAGCCTCGGCGGGCTCGTGGTACTTGAGCGTGATGGATGAGCCGTCTGCCTGTGCCACTGAGTTGGAAGCGGCGGCCAAAACACCTGTAGTACCGAAATTGGGTTTCTCCTTTGGCTTCTCGGGCTCTTGCCCATTCGTAATGGCAAAAGAGTCCTCCTGGGACGGGAGCGGGCCCGACCGCCTCACCGGGCTACGCTTTGCAACCTGCTTGTTGTTTCCATCGTCGTCGTCGTCGCGGCGGCTACGTCGCGAGCCTCGGTCGTCTCGTGATCGGCGACGTCTGTGTTCGCGGGTGCGGTCTCGATCCCGATCGCGATCTCGACTGCGTGATCTCCGTCGTGAACCATCGGGGGTTCTTGAGCGTCGCCTGTCGTGTCTGTCGCGTGATCTTCGACGGTCTCGGCGGCCAGAGTCGCGGTCCGAATGCCTTGATCGACGATCCTTCTCTTTAGGTTTCTGATCTTGATCGTCATACCATTGCTTGCTGCGTTTAACGTCGTGTTCTTCGTCTGATGCCATTTTTGCTGACGACTGCAGAGGACAGTGAGACAGAAGAAGGGGGTTGAAGAGTGGAGGGCGAGAGAAGCGGCAGCTGCAGGTTCGAGTGATGGGAGCTTGCAAGAGCCCAGATCTGCACGATATGCTAAAAAGTGGGCAGGGACGACCAGTGAGTGGTGCGAAATGGGTCACGACACTGTGCTGCATGTTTGCAAGGAAGGTGTTTGCCTTTTTAGGGAATTTTCATTGGAAGGTATCGTGAACTCCCGAGAAAAAGAGTACCTAATGCTATACTAGTATTTATCCCAATAAACTTGCTTCTATCCATGTAAACGCTCACAATACGCCAGCATATATTTCCCAGTGAGCGCCGTTAGCCCAATTTCCAAAAACTTCTTTAGCGTGGATATCAGATCAAAGACAAGGAAAAAAAAAGCAAAAGATCGTAAACTCGTCAAAAAAGGAAAGAAAAAGCGCCAATGTCTCTCTCTCTAAGTCGCAGAAGAAATGGCCAAGACCGCCATTCTTGAACCGTCGTCAAGATACGCCTCGGCGGCGTTGAGATCCTCCTCGCCCTTTCTTGAAACGGTGAGACGCTGCTCGTCTTCATCCCACCAAACATCATCGCCGACTTCGGCGTCGCCGGGCACCAGAAGTAGCATGCCCTGGTTCTTGCCGAGGGCGATTCTGCAGGATGAGTCCTTGACAAAGGCCTCGAGGAAGGGAACATCGTAGCCCTCCATCCCCCGCAGAGGTCCCCCGCTCTCGATAAAGTCCCTGATCAGGTTGCTCCGCTCCAGGCTCCAGAATTGTCTAAAGTCCTCTGGCCGTGAGAAGGCGTCGACGGCTGAGAGGAGCTCGAGCATGCCCGCCATGCCGTTGAGCACAGGGCTGAGGAAGTGAACGAAGGAGTTGAGGATCTCCTCTCGAGAGTATCCCCTTGGTGAGTCGGGTGTCGTCTTAATCTCTGTTGTGAGGGCTGGTGACATTGTGTTGAGGAGGGTGAGAAGGCGTTGTTGGACCGAAGGTTGTGGTGTCCGGACTTGGTAAGCCATGGTAAGGAGGGAGACGAGGGAGAAAATGGATGACATGGAGGCGAGAGGGTCGGAGAGACTGGCGATGTTGTCGATGAACATGGCCTTGCTTGGCTGAGTTGGGTTCAACTTGGAGGTGTGCATGTTGTAAAGTGTTGATATTGATAAGCTGTGTAGTGTAGGTAGTGTAGTGTAGTACTTGGTGTTGCTATCCGTGAACCTGTCGAGACAGATTTTATCTAGATGATGGAGACTGTAGAATCTTTTGCTTCTGGAAGGAATATGCCAAAACAATCCGAGAGAAGGGGCCATCAGAGAAAGAGGGCCCCTTTTAAAAAACACCATCTCCGTAGGCTCCGTTCCATTTGTGATTCGGGGCTGTCTCGTTGTGAGAGGGCACACCATGCCACATTCGCTTGAGACGGATGGACCCTACCTAGGCCACCTCACCCCTAGTGCTGGGACATGGAAGGCCGCCGCCCCTCCTCCAGCGTACCCAATAGATTCACCCATGATGCGAAGGTGGGAGATCGAAAGGGTCCCAGGCCCCCACGACACGACGGGGGGAAGCGCAATCGGGTAATTCCCAAGATGGACTGGAGAGCGCCCCAACCCAACCCTCAGCGCGTCGCCGGTCGAGATGCGCCGAACGGTGACCTCACATGGCGTGCGGGTCAGCGCATCTCCCGTGTGGTTTTGGTTGCTTCGGGCCTCCCTTGGGCGCAGGGCGAAACGAGCGTCAGCGCTCTGGCCTCCAAGAAGCCCATGTGAAAGTTGTTGAGGCCAGGCCAGGCCAGCTCAATGTCGCGCAGCAGCAAGCCAATAGCGCAGGCATCTGGCGGGCGCGGAGCCGCTGGGGTGTCTCCCCGAGAGGCAATTTTCACGTGGAAGACACGATTTCTAGATTGTAACAGCCCATGGAGAATTGTCATTTTGTGGCATGTCTGACTTCTTTCTCTCTCTCTCTCTCTCTCTCTCTTCTGTCTCTTCGTTTTGTTGATATCAATCGTAGCTACAGTAGTAATCAATCAGGCTGCACCTGTCTCAGGTTAAATCAAGTCTTCCGCCTACTCGGCCCGTCTAAGCTGATGCAAACAACATTCCCCTCCACCACCTCCAACTTGGCAGGCCAATGAATTACCCATCTTGGATATACTGGGCCTTCATGCTGCGTAACTCAGGAGGATGCTAAGCTAGCCTGCTTCGATGAGGCCGGCAGCCCTCCTCCTCATCATCGTCCTTCTCTCTCTCTCTCCAGCTGCGCCGCCGCGGCTTACGCGCTTCAAACTTCCCTTGTCGATTTTTCTCCCTCTTCCCCTCTCTTCAAAATCATCATCGCCCGGTCAAGCAAAGCTCCCCCCACTTGTGCCCTCCATTGCGGGGGACGGATAGTGAGAGATGACATATCTATTTCAAATCCCTATCACAGAATCTCATCCTACTGCCGCTTTAGGAGGATAGTTCCGCTGTCGGCGGAAACCAAACAAACCCTGGGCCTGGACTGGCTCCCGTCCCCCAGTCAAACATAAACATGGAGGATGTGTGTGTTGGCGCGCGTCCCCAGGTTTCTGACATCCAGCATCGTCACTAGGCTTCGCTGTAGCTGTCTCGCCATCGTTATCATTGGGTGGTGAGAGGAGCATGGGCTCTGCGGTATTTGGACACTAATCGTCAACCTGGGGTTGGTGACGAGCCATCTCTGGCTTGCATCCTGTGCAACATGGGAAACCACCTTGACCATGTTGTGCTAGGAAAGAATCCCAATTACCATGCACATGTCAGAAGACTGCTATGCGGAATGCCTCCTCGGTCAAGACCTTTGCCATGGAAGAGGGTTGCTCCGTTATCTCTGCCCTTGATTCTCTTACAAGAGAGTATTGATGACGCTATTTCAAGATTCGATGTTGCATGGCGAGCTGACATGTCACAGCTCGGCCCGCCCCCCATGCAAGGCTTCTAAATGTGACACTCGGACACCATTGGATGGATAATATATTCTCGAGATCCCCCAATGTGAATCCCTTCCTCCGTTCTCTCCTGACTCTCGCCTCTCGCAACCCCTCCTCGGATCCGCCGGCAGCCTTTAACAGAGTGACAATACGTGACAAGGCTGACCTCGACGGTAGATGCTTGAAGAATGGACATGGCTAAGTCAATCGACTTGGGCAGGCTTCTCAAGCTGTACACGGAGCCACACACTTCAAATCACAGCCATTGCTCTTCAAGGCGGCTATAGACGCAACGCCCGTCTGTAGGCGTTTTCTCGCTTGTCTCATAGCTGTGCCGCCGAGCTAACCCTTCTCGAGACTGACAGAAACGAATCTAGATCTCGTCTCGTCATCCCTTGCCCTAGAGGCCGAAATCTTCAGTAGTACTCGGACACGGGAAGCCGGGGGAAACAATCTGAATCTACCCTTTTCACTTCCTTGTTCAAAAGTAGCGGGGTACGTATTTCGAAAAAAAAAAAAAAAGTCTCTCCTCGCTTGCGCACTTCGCAAATGTGTTGCATCTTTTTCATCCCTTAGTGTCACCTCTTTTTTTTTTTTTTGATAAGAAACAAGACCAGCTTTCGCAAAAAAAAAATGTTAGTCATGTCTCAGCTTAATATTTTCCAGGCTGGGCGTGGGGGGTTTTTGGATCTGCAGCCAGCTTTCTTCGAGTTAGCTTGACGCCTCAACACCACACCTATGGTGATCATGATTCAGGAAATGAGGCTGTCAGACCGCTTTCTCTTAGGATGCAGAAGAAAGGGTCATCGCATAGCTGCCTGGTAGATCCTTCCATTACACGTCAGTTTATTGCTTGTCGGCTGGTAGCCGACACAGATGAGGCTGATGAAACAACATGACGTCTCGTCCATTTCATGCAACCCAGCCGCCGCAGTGCGAATGGTCCATCTCGGGGACGTTGACGTGGATTGCTCAGGTACAGTATCCCGCATTGCCAACCTTTTGCCGTGTCGTCGTAATAAGCACCGCCCTACTCCCTCGGCCAAGCCCGCGACTGTCAAACACGGGACGTTGTCACTGGATGAGGAATGCGACGCAGACGCAGGTTCTATGTTTGGAAGGCTGCGACGCCCATCATTTCCAACTGCCGAAGGAATGACGCGCTCCGAGTCATCTCAATCGCAGACTGGGCAGACCCCTCCGGCAAGGGGAGTCACCTCCCGGGGCTCGGCGCCCTCTTCGGCCGGTAGCCGGTGGCCGGGGCCACGTGGAGCTCCTCCTTGGCCTGCTCCGCCTCGGTCTCGGCGCCGAGGGTCTTGGCCTTGACACAAGCCCTTGGCGGTCTGGGCGACAAGAAAGGACAAGACTTGGTAGACAGCGGTATCCTTGAGGACCAAGAAAAGCAAAGTAGATTCATCAGATTCACAGATGCAAGTGCAATAGGTGTTCGCAGCCACTGCTGCCGTTGCCGAGAGATGGCGGGCGTGTCTAGCGGTGGCCGGCCGAGTGACTCAGCCGGGGCTGGATATTGGTTCGAGGCTTGCAGCGACCGTATGAGATGGCTTCAGCTTCAACGCTTGGATAAGTCTTGGGGATTCGAAATGCTTCTATAGAAGATATCGATGGTATTTGGTATAGAGAGAAATAGTGGTTTGGGTTTGTTTAAAAAGGCCTCGTTCGGCAGGAACAATTAATTGACAGACTCCAACTCAATTACGTCACTAAATCAAAAACACCACACAATTCAATCAATCACTTCCTCACTTCTTCACAACCTTGATCACAATATGTCGGCTCCTGAGGACAACTCTGAAAACTACGCCCTCTTCCGAGACTGTCTATCCACCACCCTCCTGCAACCCGCCGCCTCGTCCGCCCCCGACCCGCCCAAACGTCGCCGCCGTCGCAAGAACTCGGGGTCAGCGGCCCCAGTCTCCGCTCCGGCGGCGGACCCGGAGCGGGACGCAGAGGAGCTCTCCGAGTTTGTAGATTACCTGGCTACCGAGATCTTTGAAAGCCTTCCAGAGGAGCTGCAGGGTTTGGACTACCGTGTCTGGCGAGATTCGGATCGCCTGCGTGATCAGTACTCCCTACCACTCACTAAGGAGAGCCTTTCGGTTCTGAACTTGTCACCATCTATTGTCGAAACTTTGACGGCTTACAATCTCATCTCACCGGATCCTTTTGTCGCATCTAATCTCCCATCATCCCCAGAAGCCTTTCTACTTCCAATTCTCACTTCATACATCACACCCTTGATTGAGCCACCTCCCGCCACACGCAACACACGCACCGACGCCTGCGAAATCTGTCAACGCTCATACATCCCACTGTCGTACCACCACTTGATTCCTCGTTTCGTGCACGAAAAGGCCGTGAAGCGCGGATGGCACCGTCGGGAAGATCTCCAAAACGTCGCCTGGTTATGTGGTGCCTGCCATCGTTTCGTTCATCATTTCAAGACCCACGAGGAGCTCGCTAGGGATTATTACACTGTGGATTTGTTACTGGAGGAAGATGAAGTGCAACGCTGGGCTGCATGGGTAGGAAGATTGCGGTGGAAGGGAGGAAGGATTCGATCGGGGAGGTGATTCGCGGGGTAATTTGTCTGACCTAACGTACCTGCCCGAAATTGTTTGTTTGTACAAAACACAACTTGACGATAGCATCATCACTTTAATTCTTGCACGAATTTTCACAACGTCTTCTGTTCATAATTCTCCTTGAAAGCTACCTATAATAATGAATGCCTGCCATGCCATGGCGACCCAGGAATGGAAAGAAAACCCTTCTCGTCAACGCCAGCCAATGCAATTCGACTCCAAACAAAATGGTGAGAGGAAATGCGAAAGCCAAGAAAGCCCGCTATACCAAAGAAAAGGAAATACAGAGTCATCATCGTCGTTGTCATCATGAAATAACAAATTCCCGCTCCTCCAACTCCATGCTCAACGCCTCGCCCTCCATGATACCATGGATATAACAATCACCAACAAATCGATACTTGCCGGGGCAGTTCTCATCCCTGCGAAGCACAAACGGCGTCTGTCCGCCGTAAAGGACACACACGAAATCGCCCTCCTGAACGTCCCAAGGCGCAGTACCAATCAGTCCCGTCTTAGTCCTCACGATGCGCGAGCCGTTGCAGCTCATGTGCACCAGGTCGTTGAAGAGCGGCTCAGGTCGTGGGCCGTCTTCGCTCTGTCCATGAGCCAGAGCATCCAGCATCTCAGCGGTCGTACCCGACATGGCGGTGAGCCATGGCTGGAAAAAGGTCGTGTTCATCTCCGCTGAAGGGACCTCGCCATTCTCGTCCTTGTTCTTGATGAGGGTTCGCCAGAAAGCCTCAACGAGTGAGATGTCGCCAATAGGATACTTCTCCTTTATGGGAAGGGTCGAAATTGGCTCGGGCTCAGACACGGGCTCCTGGGCAGCGAAACCACTCTCCATAATGTCTATCTTCTCTAGAGCCTCCATCAGAGACGGTGTGAGAGAGTCACGCAGCTGACCTTGCGAGTCCCGAGCCGCGCCAAAACGACGATTTGACCGCCTCATGGCTGACTGAAGCTCGGCAACACGAGAAGACTCGCCATTTTCTTCAACTGACGTGGTGTCCTTCTTGTCGCTGCGGCTCTTGGAGGTCTTCTGAAGAGCCTTGGCCCGCTTGAGTTCACCCGCAGTGTAGAACTTCTTGTTGCCTGTCACGAGAGCCGTGTTGACCCAGTCCGAGAGAAAGGACTTTCCACCAAACATCATGTCCTTCATCTCAGATCCCGCCCGAGTGACCTCGTCGACAAGGAATCCCTTGAGCATGATGTTGATATCATCCTCAAAGTAGGGCATACCGTGACGGGTCTGGTTTTTGGTGTTGAGGGCGGTGAACTGAGGTTTGGTGTCCCCGGCAGCGTGGTACTCCCAGTGCTCGCGACCTTCCTTAGATCCTAGGGTACGGACGCCATCCTTCATCCACAGGTCAGGCACAAATGACGGCCAATCGTCCTTGACCTCGTTGTGGACGAGATGCAGGACATCAAGAGTCTCATGCGAGAGGATACTGTTGAGCGTCAAGTTGAGGAAGACGCTAAGAGGAGACAGGTTATAGTCGAAGTAAGCCTGGACGAAATCCCTCTCGCTTGGGTTGCTGATGTGCGGCCACAAGGCAAAGACCCGATCCAGCGGGTTGGCTGATGTGAACTGGCGCGACTTGGTCAGGAGACTGAGAAGGGTGCATGGCTTCCCATCGCGGATGTCTTGGCGGTGGTCATCCAAGTGCAACATGTGATCGTACTTGAGATCCATCCGGGTTTGGCCGTGGACGATGCACTCGGAATTCAGGGACGACTCCCAGCGCAGTTGATGCATGCACCAGGCAGCATCGGCAAAGAAACTCCAGGGACGGAGAGCAGATCCATACAGGAAATAGACTTTCTTGGACAGGGATACTTCAGGCCAGTTCCATACACGCTCGAACCAGGGGTGAGAAAAGACCTTGGACAGTTCCACCCGGTTGTCAAGGGGAATTCGAAGACGCTTGTTTCCGATACAGAGCTGGTCAAGTGATGAGAGGTCCAGTCCATCTTCCTCCAGCCTTTCACGGAATTCGTCATTGCGGCAGGCCTCGTGGAGCATGTCGACAGTCTCAAAGACCTTGCGACGGGACTTTTCAGTTCCATCGAGGTGGGCAATGGTGACTGCTGCAGTGCTGAAGATGGTCTGGCATAGGCGGAGGTGAGACTCGCGCTCTTGCATATCAGCCTGGTTGATGCAGACTGCATCGGTCCATACTGTTGAGAAGATCTTGCGGTCGCCGAGGTTTCGAATGTTGAGGAGGGCTGAATAAACTGTCTCGGTGACGGCCAGGCCACGGCCGTTGCAATGCATGAGCCTGGTCTGCTTACGGTCGTTGGAAGCACAGGACAGGGCCTGGTAGGGTATCTCCCGAGGGTCGGCGTGGAACATGATGGTCTCGAGGGGTTCGTCGTCATAGGTGGCCGGGAGGATAAGGAGAAGACGGATCATCTTGGGATACCGGATAGGCCCATACTCGAACTTGGGAATGTTGGTGACCTCGCTTCCGGGGTTGGCCTCGAATGAGTCGCCGATGGAAACGCTCAAGTTGGTGTCGAGCTTGAGGATTTGGTACTTCTCAAGGCGGGAGTCCCATGTCGACGTGCACACCAAGGTGTTCTCATTGCTCTCATCCAATCTGGGAGGGGAGGGGGACCTGCTGGCACGCTTCTTGCTAGAGGGCAGCGGAGGGGATGAAGATCTGCGAGTCCTCTCCTTGGCAAACAGGGGCTGAAGACTGAGCTTCTTCTTCAGAACCTGAAGAGTACCGTTCTCACGTCCAGGCATCTTGATGGTGTTTGTCGGACACTAAGGGGGTTTATGTGAAGAGGAGGAGGAGGAAAGGAGGAAGAGAGGAGGGTGGATGGGAAGGGGAAGGGGAAGAGCTGGTAGCCTGGATGGATCCAGTGTAAGTGTCAGGATGTTGATGGCGGAGGATGGGAGGATGGGAGGAAGAGGGAGCAAAGGACCAGAGATGGCCTTGAGCGGGAGAGAGAACAAGAGAGAGCTAGAGGAGAGACTCCGAGGCGGACAGGGTGGAAGACATGCTACTGAGCGGGAACAGAGGCTACTCTTTCCTCTCTGGATGATAGGGGCGCAGACATTGCGTTCTTATGGGAAATCCGGGGCGGACTGGCGGACTGGCGGCGGGAAGACTGGCGGCAAAATGACAAAAGAACAGGAGTTTGACGGGACATCACATCAGCGGTGATGACCAGCGGTGGCAGTGACCGTGGAACCGTCCTCCGCCATGAGTCGTCTTGCCAATGTTTTGCCAACGCTTGGCGAGCTGGGCGGAAGGTTACGCCAATGCTCGGCGGGAGAATGCCAACGCTGGGCGCAGGGCGATGGTGCTGTCGAGCAAAGGATACCGTGGTCTACGAGCTGCCAGGTCCCCACCGACGTGAGGAGTCGATTTCTGGGCGAACCCGGGGTGTAGACATTTTGTTTACGACATTTTGCGGATAGCTTCAACTTGGTGTTGAGGGTTTTCGTTCACTTAGACTGGCGGTTCACGGCTCTTGCGAATTAAGCTTAAAACCAACATTCCCCGATCGGGACCAGCGCGTCTATTGTCTCCCCCCCCCCTTTCTCCGCCCACGGCAACGACAAGGTACTCGACTCCGACAACTTGTATGCGCGGTTTGCCTCATCAAGTTGCGGCAGCGCGTCCAATGACTCAGGCCTGCACCGCCCGGAACAAGCCTAGAGGACCCCCCTTCCTCCCCTTGAGTCTTTGGGGGCACGCGCGCTTTGGATATAGCGAGGTTGAGGGAAATACTTGCAACAGGCTTGGCGCGCTTGTTGTGCTGGTTCTGGAGGAGAACAGGAAAACCCCTGGTCCCGTAACTGATGACCCCCTCCCCTAACCCTGGACCTGGATGTGCCCTTTGTCGATTGCCTTTTCCATACCTCGGATGTCATGTATTATTGACCATGGACATGTCGCCTTTGACAAGGCCACATACACGTACCCCGTACATGCAACATGATGTACATATTATGTGCCCTGTACCGCCCAGGACCCGCCGCCGACTCGGCGTATCTCATGAGACACAACACACACCCCTTGGAAAAGCTCGCGAAGCAAGCATTTCCGCCAAGTGACCTTTCTTTCCTTTCCCCCCAGTAAATGCAATGCGCAGAACTTCCTTTTCCGTCCCCCCCCGTATCGAAGACTTAAGAAAAAAAAAAAGATGTTCCTCTTGGCAAAAATCTGGGGTTTCCTTTTCCTTCAGCCGTGGCATGACGTTTTCTCCCCGATCGGATGACCCTAACTAAACCCCGTGGCGTCACTCTTAACCCGTGGTGAGATCTGACGTTACAAGTCTGCTGTTTTATTCACAAAAGCTGTTGTGCGGTAAAAAGGGAATTAGAATCCCACGGAATGCGACTCTTGAACAAAAATTCCTGGGCTCGGGCTGTGTGTTTCGAAGGAAGTGATCTTCGTTCTGCTGCCCAAAGGTGGATGGACTTACACGCGTCGTAACTGGAACATACATATATTCAAAAATATGATATTTCTGCAGGCGAAATCGTCAGCCACGAGGACTTCGTTATCTCATGACGAATCTGCCCTTGCATGACGACAGAAGAGTCAACGTTGCTGCTGCTGTCATTGCGGTTTCATCATCCGCTGCCCCCCATTGATTATCATCTTCTCAGCCCGCAGAAATGAGACATTTTAATCCTCTTCAAGAATCTTCTCTCTCTCTATATATATATCAGTAACACAACAGACCCTAGGCTAACAGAGTAAAACACATATTCATGTTCATCATGTATTCATCTTTATTGCTTGTTGCTTGCTTGCTTGCTGTTGCGAAAAAAATGTGCCATATACCATTAACCCGCAATGCTTTCCTT